>BLKM01000721.1:486362-497694 GCA_013340265.1 Coptotermes formosanus
CGCTGTAGACTAGAAGACAACGTTTATGAGTTGATAGAGCTTGAAATATCCAATTTCGCTGCTGATTGTTACAAGGTCTTCGCAAAAACCAAACGCATAATGAGAATTTATGTCGATCCGCGTTTATTTTGTATCCCGGCCTGTACGCCTGTGTTTCGAATTTGGTGTAGTTTCCTGTTGGTCCTGTACGTAAGTCTCAAATCAGCCTTTTTGTTCTCAAAATGTTGTCAGCCCTACAGGTATTTGTTACGTGACATTAAATTAAGTCTAGCTCTCACGCAGTCGACAGCTTTTAATTGGGTTCATTTTGCAGTTTTTTTTTTACGAAATACCACAGCGGAATATTATTTATGTTACGTGTTGTGTAGATTTGTGTCAGCAGTAAATTTATATCAAGGCTGTTTATATTAAACACCCTGAATCGCAAAAGAAGGCATTTGGAAAACATGCGAACTGACTCGGCAGGTGTACATCTTGTTCAAATTTTATGGACTTAATAGGTTACGCCTCCCATCCTGCGAGTTACAGCGCGCCATATTAGTCCCAATATTTGCGGTAAAAATAACGCAGATATCTTTGAATTTTTAATACAATATCTTAAGTTCGTGTCGAATGGAAGCGGAATTGGGTACCGGTATTCTGTCGCCGTCGTCAGCTTAACAGTGTGTAGGGTAAATACGTAAGAGGCACCTTGTTTCGCAGGCTTATCTGAGTTGCAGGAAGTGTCCATAAACATCCTGTAATCACGATACATTTCATAGCCATCACTGTCTTGTGTGTAGTGTTAAATAGAAATCGCAGTAAGCAATCAGGGCCAAACTCAAATTTTTCGTGTCGTGTACTATACTTGGATCGCTGTCACACGGGAATCGCGGGTTTGGAGTCCCGCTGCGTCCTTCTGCGTTGCTTTGTCCTGTGCAGATAGACTGATTCCACATCCAAGTCTTCCAAGCGTATAGAAAGATTGTTTTGTAGTTTAACCTTTTAAAGCCTAGCGGTAACATTACATACCACCAGGTTTAACATTAAAAAATTCTACATGGTGCCCACATTGCGTTTGTGTGTTTTGTACGGATCTCAGTACAAACAGCAACTTTTGCCTTATAAAACATTAACAGACTTGTTTTTATAACCGAAGTGGAGAGTGTTTACTGTGCGGTACGCATTGAATCTTTATATAAAACAGATACGTTCCGTCTTTAAAGGGTTAAATTCTGAATCGAAACGATTCAGGTGGCCTATCGCGTGATGGCCGAAGAAACAGCATGTTGTCTCTTTTAACTGTCCGAAGTAACCTTCACAGTGGATGCGGTAACTTCAGCATCGATCAAACAGTCGTAGAGGATGACGATAGGTCCTGTCGAAACTCTAAGAGTTTTTGTATTTTCATGCCATCCATCACGACGAACTTCCCAACTCTCTGAGTTTCTCAAAACGCGAGTGGGAGGTTATTGGGAAGCATCCAACACTGGCGATATTGCAGCTTTGTGCGCCTGCCCTTTGTTTCTCTAGATCACACTCCAGTGCTACACTGTTCCGATGGAAGGTCTGAAGGTTTGGAAATGAAGTTACATTGATCGTGGCTGAGTATTGTTTTGAACTCGCAAGTTGCGTGACTTAGTGCGTGTAGCTAAGTGTTTTCATGTGTAAGGGTTATATACCGTCGAATGGGAGAACGGTTGCGAATGATAATTTGACGGGGTGTGTGGGAACGGTCATGGAATTTGGGCTGAAAAGGGTCAAGACCTGTCCTTGCCTCAGTATTCGTTTGGATAAGCCGAGTAAAAAAAGAACACGTCAGTATAGCCAGTCGAGGGGCGAAGATTAGCAACGGACGGGCGCGTGTAATAATACATGGCGAGAGTAACAAATAAAGTAACATCCGTGAAAGTAACCAGAATTAAAGGAATAAAAGAGATATTGTAGCAGTAATTCGTGGGAACGCCGTAGTGGCCTCTTCCAGGTTTCTTGGAAAGAAGCGTCTAATGGGATAAGATATGGTGTTCTGCGTAATTTGATTCCAGGATAGCAAGAAAAGGCACCATTTTTACTTACAATGCAGATGTACTGTATGGCTGTGAGCCATATTAAAGCTTCGTTTACATACACCATGGCATAATCAGCATACGGTTTAAGAACTACTTTGCTTTCCCAGTGTAGCCCTGAAACCGTGTGCCGATTTTGTTGAAATTCGGTATGGTGGACTTAACATAATTTGCACTTTATTATTCCCAATTTAAGTAAGCGTAGAAGAACTGTAATTTTGGCTGTTGTTTTGTATGGATGTGAAACTTGGTCTCTCACACTGAGGGAGGAACAAAGACTGAGGGTGTTCGAGAATAGGGTGCTGAGGAGGATATTTGGGCCTAAGAGGGACGAGGCGACAGGGGAGTGGAGAAGACTACATAACGAGGAACTTAATGACCTGTACTCATCACCAAATATTATTCGGGTAATCAAATCGAGAAGACTGAGATGGGCGGGGCATGTAGCACGTATGGGGGAAAAGAGAGGTGCATACCGGATTTTAGGGGGGAGATGTGAGGGAAGGCGACCACTTGGGAAACCCAGGCGTAGATGGGAGGATAATATTAAAATGACTCTTCAAGAAGTGGGATGGGGGCATGGACTGGATTGTGCTGGCTCAGGTTAGAGACAGTGGCGGGCTCTTGTGAATGCGGTAATGAACCTCTGGGTTCCATAAAATGCGGGGAATTTCTTGACTAGCTGAGAAACTGTTAACTTCTCAAGAAGGTCTCTGCTCCATGGAGTTTAGTTAGTTAGTTAGTTAGTTAGTTAGTTAGTTGGTTGGTTGGTTGGTTGGTTAGTTAGTCGGTTGGTTGATTAGTTAGTTAGTTAGTTAAGCGTATAACGCTGCTGGTGACTTCGTGCAGGTAGAGGCCTTTGAGTGGGCGGATCCCACGTTCAAGGAATTTTGCCACGTGTTTGAAAAATGTTCGTAATTCCAGACGTCATTTTGTAATTGAAACAGACCTGAAGGCGTACGACAGGTCAGTAAATTTAATAGTGTGAGATCCACCCACTGCAAACTGTACTGGGGAGATGCTTACGGGGGAGTGTACATTCCCAATAACGGCAGATATAACCTTAACGCTGCATTCTGTTCGGAAGTGTTTCAGTTGGTATCTTCTGAGGTTTGCCCTTTAAAACGCTGTGCATATTGTTCCGCGCGTGTAAGTCATACCCTTCTTGACGTACTCGCCCCAGCAATATTACGTGACGAGAAATTACGCGTTTCTTCTCGTGAAATGTTCTGCAGTCTCTTGCTGCAGCTGTCTTGGGTTCGTGTTGTCACGGCTGTGCTATTGGTGAGAGACCCAGCTTCACTACTACAAAAAAAAAAGCAACATTTTTTGTACGCTGCTGTACCTGTAAGTGTTTAGAGAGCGCAAGGCACTGGAAGTCAGAAGATATTCTGAATTGATATTCTGGCTTTAATTTCGTCTCATTTGTTCCTGTTGTTCCCAGTTATTTGAACCTTTCCAAGATTTTTAATTGAGGTACTAAGTACTCCTTGTGTTGCAATTTTTAGGCATTCTGATTGAAGATATAACGGCTTTTCGCAAAGGTGCAGCCATTTCAGTATAAAAAGAACGGCCGTAATCACATGACTACCTGCTGGTTCTGTGTGTGTGTGTGCGTGCGTGCGTGTCAGTATATCTATATTGGTGACCTGGTGCGCCATCTGGACGTTGTCTTGAGACGTGTCAAGCAAGATGGCTGGCTGTCTCATATGGAAATTTGCCAGTATGTTTGGATTTTGCCTTGCTGGCATCTAAAATTAATGTAGCGAGTCCTATATGAAATGGGTTATGTTCCGTTTGGGGGCGTCCTCCATGGTGCTGTTGGATTGGACCCGACCACGTGGGTTGCCATGGAAACGGACTGCCCTGCTACAGCAAGGAAGAAGAGAGCTCGGTGACTCCACCGACGGGCGGCTTGTAGTCTCAACGTAGCCCGTCGTGTGTCCGTGTGTGTGTGCGTGCAAGCTCCAAGATTAGTGAAAATCTCGGGGCAAGACACCTGTATATTGAGCTGGCCTGTAAAGGCCAGTTAGCGGACCTTCGACAGTTCGTGGTGTCATCAGGGCGTACCCTCTGATGGTTGCCCTCTGGTGCCTCACTGTAGTGCACTGTCTGCCCATCGTGTGTGTGGTCTCATTTATGAATGCACTTGTGTTAGCAGCACACACCGTCTGCACTGGCCGTAAAGTTGTTCGCATAAGGATGTAGCCAACAGCAAGTACCTGATTATGGATTTAAATGTCTTACTATCCTAGTGCAAAACTTGGGCGCTAGCTGCCTTTATTTACAGTGTTCTGAATGGATGTTTTAAGCAGTGATTAAAATCATCATAGTGTAGATAGTATCCATATTACTTATTAAAGTAATTCATTGCAATAAACTGTACCCGTATGAACACAGTGTTCGCGTTGTGCTCAGGCCTTCTGCAGTTAAAGTTGTCGAGAACTGCAGTAGAAAGCAACGTTTAAAACAGAATTTTACAGTAAAGAGAAGTAATCTTTGTATTGGGCTCATTTTTCTCCCGTTTTACTCAATTCAGAGTCACGTGTTCAGTTTAATTTCTTGTAATGTGGCAGTGTAATGCTAATTTTTAATTTTACAGTTTTATTATAGCTGTGTGAGCATCTCAAATTTGGAAACTCAAATCAAGGTAGTTACGGTAATGCCTTGACGGTCACACATTATTCGCATTTACCACTGTCGTGCCTGTGCCTTGTAGCCGTTGGTTTAGAAAAGCTATGTGTCGTGTAACGTGTGTCTTTTTTGGTGCCACTGGTAGTTACAGTGTGTTGTTACCTAACATTGTGATGCGAGAGACGTTTCTTGTTAAACTGCAGAAACTGTGGGGAGGGTTCCTGTTGTTGACGTGCTTTTTACTCGCTACCATATTGTGGGCGTGAACCGCTCGAGTCTCGTAGTGCCAGCATATAGCAGTGACATTTGGATAGTACGGGAATGATTCCGTAGTGGAGACTTCCAGATATCGTGGTGAAAGTGAAAAACTGCATTATTATGGCTTGTGAGGGAGTAATGATAAAAGATATTCCGTTGTTGTGAAACTCTTAAGATAACGTGTGGGGTGGGGAGAAGCGGTATGATACCGGCAGTTCGTTGTGGACCGGTTATCGTCATCATATCTTTCTTGTCGGTGGTTAGTTTCTTGAAAGGCTGAGTGCGTGTTACATTTACATTAATTAGATTGTGAATGTGGAATTGACTGGAACTGCAACCAACAAAGGTGCAATTAAAATTACTGTTTTTCTGGGATGGGATTGGTGGTTGATTTATTTAATGACGCGTTGTCAGTTGCGCCGAGCGATGGACTAATTTGAAAGTAAATGTGTAGAAGGAAGCAACCCTGTCCTGCTTTTAAGTTGCTGCTTCGAAATTTGAAGGAAAGGGCTGAAGGAAACCGCAAGAAACGTGTGGTGATGACAGCTGTTTTCTATGTCAGACCTTACGTATGGGCTTCCCGAATACGAAAGAATTCGCGTCACGTGCAATGCTGTAATCAGATTCCTGTCGCAGTATTGTTACTTAGATTTGAGATTTGACGCCGATGAAGACTGACGTTGTGTTCTTGTAGGTTGCGACACTGTGCAGTCTGTGGCAGGTACCAACGTTTCGGACTTCCGCTCTGAAGATGCAGGCAGTGTGGTCTTCCGAAATGATGACACAGTTTATCAGACCGCACGGTGTCAACCCAGATGACCACAATATGAATACTGTTGTTCTGTGTGCATTCACATGTTGCACTCTGATAGACGAGCACTGTTCGGTACAGGAATAAGGTAGCAAGTCGTGCCGTCGTTTTGATGAGTGTGTCCCTCTCTGAAACCTATAATCTGTTTTTAAAGTTCAGCAATTCTGATATTTGCTGACCAACATTGCGGTAGTAGAAGCTCAATGTTCAACACCAGAAATACCGAAACATTTCTTCCGACACTGTACTCAGCAAGTTGCGTCCATCATCTGTGTACTAAAAGCCATGTTAAAATTATCCACCCATTCTCCTCCCATCCCGTCCAAGTTATTTTCCCCGAGGTTTCCCTACCAAAATTCTGTTTTCCTTATCACAGCTACATGCACAGTCAGCCCTTCACAGCCTCCTCGAATGCCCTGTCCTGTCGGTTCTGAGTGGCCGCTGTAAACCGTTCGGGCCTCGTGTTCTAAGCTGTTCTTACTTCTCCGTAGGTCATAAGTGTAAATAGGCCGGTATTGTGTAAGCTGACGGTTCGAAACAGCTGGCGAGAAGTTTGGTATTGTGTAAGCTGACGGTCCGAAACAGCTGGCTAGAAGTTAGGTATTGTGTAAGCTGGCGGTTCGAAACAGCTGGCGAGAAGTTAGGTATTGTGTAAGCTGACGGTTCGAAACAGCCGGCGAGAAGTTATGTATTGTGTAAGCTGACGGTCCGAAACAGCTGGCTAGAAGTTAGGTATTGTGTAAGCTGACGGTTCGAAACAGCTGACGAGAAGTTAGGTATTGTGTAAGCTGACGGTTCGAAACAGCCGGCGAGAAGTTAGGTATTGTGTAAGCTGACGGTTCGAAACAGCCGGCGAGAAGTTATGTATTGTGTAAGCTGACGGTTCGAAACAGCTGACGAGAGGTTAGGTATTGTGTAAGCTGACGGTTCGAAACAGCTGACGAGAAGTTAGGTACTGTGTACGCTGACGGTTCGGAACAGCTGGCGAGAAGTTAGGTATTGTGTAAGCTGGCGGTTCGAAACAGCTGACGAGAAGTTAGGTATTTTGTAAGCTGGCGTTTCGAAACAGCTGACGAATAGTTAGGCATTGTGTAAGCTGAGGGTTTGAAACAGCTGACGAGAAGTTAGGTATTGCGTAAGCTTACGGTTCGAAACAGCTGACGAGAAGTTAGGTATTGTGTAAGCTGAGGGTTCGAAACAGCTGACGAGAAGTTACCAAGAAGCCGTATTTGGAAGCAGTTAATTATTATCAACCTATTTCAGTTTTGTCTATTGCCATTCATCCTCAGCCTGTAGCCAAAAGACTGGCTACCAAAGATTTTTGTATGCGTTGTTTGATGGAAGTTACCCTTCCGTTTAAGTGTTCTAACAGTACGGCTGAGAGTGTGTAAGCCGCCACTCCTCGCCCTTTCCCACTTGTTACTGTATGTACCTTTATATATGGAGTGAGTGTGCAGTGAGCATGTGTCGATCTGAGTTTTTAAAATTTCGAGTTGCATCTGTCTGTCTGTCTTGCGCCCTCCTATTAACGGAGATACCTTGCGAAAAAAGGGGGGGGGTGCTTAAAGTTGAGTATACTAAATTGGAAGTCACATGTACATTTGCACTTAAAGTATAAGTCGATGGCAGAGAATTTCACATAAGCGTCGAGGAATGTTTAAAGAGTAACTCGCTCTAAATGAAATTATTGTGTGAAAATCGCACCGGTTGGCCACTGCTCTGCCTTCATAGCAGCAGACAATATGCCCCAGACTCATTCGTTTCGCAGTCCTTCCCTCTTCTACCTGCTCACAGCAGGTGTCGAGGTTGTTCATTTTCACTTGATCACACTCAGACACACACCACAGTCGGTAGGACCCCTCTGGGCGAGGGATCGGCCCGTCGCAGAGACCTCTACCTGACAACACAAGCACTGTACAAGAGACAAACATCCATGGCCCCGGGTGGGATTCGAACCCACGATCCCAGCAAGCGCTCGGCCGGAGACCTACGCCTTAGACCGCGCGGCCACTGGGACCCAGACTTATTACTGGTCGTAAATAGACGTCTTTATTCAGCCGCACTTCTGAAGTGCAGTAAAATTTATTCAAGTCGTAGGATGTCACAGGCACGAGGCTTTTATGAGATGTACGTTGTGTGGGTAGATAGTTGTAGAGGCAGTGGTCCCTCTGTTTGGAGGTTCGAAACATGCTGTTTTAGACTGGCTCCAAGGAATGGGAAATGTCGTCCTGTGGGGATTCAACCCAGCTGTTCTGATTGCTTGGCGTACAAATAGGCTCAAGACTAAACGTCTAGTTGAATTAAGTACAAATTCATACCAGCTGATCCACTGTTGTTATTCAGAATGTTCTTATATTACGAAACCTTGTTCCAACATGTTTCGATCCCTGTTGGGATCATCCTCAGGGATTCGTTTGAAAAATTAATATTACACAAGCAGAATGGCAATATTTTGCTATAAAATGTGCATAAAACAGTTGGTTTATATGCAGGTCACATGCAGGTGTTTGCTTTTTACTGTGCTTTAGGAGTCGGATGTTTCTGTGTGAACGGCAGGCACAGTGCTGCGCCTGCGTACAAGGTATTGCCATTATGTTTGTGTAATTTTGGTTTTTTAAACGTATCCCTGAGAATGACGTCAGTAGAGATCCAAACATGTTGGAACAAATGTATAAGTAAAGTCACCAACTAACGCACTTTTTTAATCACTGTGATTTCCCGACATATTTCGGCGTCCAGTGACGCCATCATCAGGGGGCGTTCATTTTAACTGGCACAGAATGTCCATACGGTTCATAATAGTTTCGAGGTTTGGTAGTTCACTTATACAGTATGAGGAGAATAGTTCCAATAGTTCCTTGCTAGTTACAATGAATGCCCCCCGATGATTACGTCGATGGGCGCCGAAACATGTCGCGGAATAACAGTCATTAAAAAAGTGCATTTAGTTGGTGACTTTGCTTATATAGTGAAAATGCACGGTGCAAACAGTATAAAACTGATGTTGGAACAAAGTTCTGTAATGCAAGAACATTTTGAATAACAACAGTGCATGACGAAGTAATAACACCAACTAATGCACCATAATATATATAATCTTTATTCGTAAAAGTCTCCTACATGTTTCGACCTTGCTGTGCCATCTTCAGGGAGAATAATATTGATACACTATGGTTCTCCCTGAAGATGGCCCAGCAGGGTCGAAACATGTAGGAGACTTTTACGAATAAAGATTATATATATGTTGGTGCATTAGTTGGTGTTATTTTTTCGTATGATACAGTGCACGGACATGGAGCATATTAAACAGTTCATTAGTTGGTAACAATTTATACTTAGTTAGTAACTATGCACGGTATGAATAATACAAAGTCTAGCTGAATGTTACACTTTTGTACGTGTTTGTTGGTTTCGGAGATATAATAGGTTTTTTCCTGACCTGCTCACACGGTAAAGGAACTCCTACGTAGGTCTAAATGTTTTTAGGGAAAGTTACAAATATCGAAGTTGGGATCTGTTTGCACGAGGTGTATGAATAGGAAGCATTAGGGGTTGTCGGCCGCGTTCGAATTTTATACCATGAAACTACTGAACAGATTTCATTTAAATTCATTGTTGAGGGTTTGCGCCGTAAGTAGTCGCGAGCCTGCCGTTTTGGAAGGTGAAGTCCAACTTTTGGAGTTAACTCGAAAGCATCAGAGCCGCTGAAGTGTGCAGAATTCTGAAGAGCGCATTTGGATAATAGTCCTTTCTGCCTCGTGCGTTAGAGATTAAAGTCGACCTGTAACTCTCCATGTTTATTACATAAAATTGTAGCATTGGTGTGTACTTAACGTATGTATTCCATGAACCAAATAGCCGCCCAATTAGTCGAACGTTTTACGGAAAATGTGCATGATCAGTTCTTTCGATAAGTCCTTTATTATTTAGTCGGTTTCACAGGTGCTGAGATCAACCGAGAATTTCCTATTCCGCAGTTAATACCGTCGCTAAGGTATTGTGACACGGTAGTGGCGATGTGTGGTACTAGCATATATGTGACACATTTTCGGCCACCTCTAATTGAATCACGCTGGCGAACATCCGGGGTTGTTCACGGTGTAATGAAGCGGTACAGATGAATTTAACTGGCGCGTTGTTCCAAACGTTGACCAACATCCCGATGTGATAATTTTGAAACATCTGTTCAAACTCCAGTGTTGGCAGAAGCAAGTGTCCGCAACAAAAGGTGCCAACATTGTTGTTGGCGTCAGCACGAGCATACAAGGTTTGCCAAGGCGGGCACATCCGAACAGCACAGTCGTAACGCGTTTTATTTAATAGTTCATCAATATCGGTATTTAAAAAAGGACTCGAGTGCCAGTTTGTCATAAATTCTGTAAATACTGTTCGTGTTGTCAGGTTGTGTCCGTGCCGAAAAATGATCCGGGCTTATGCTGTGAGCACCAGTTTAGTGCCAGACTAGTGCATGTGGGATATGCGAGGCACTGGGGCATGTTTTGCTCTGATTACTTCGGGTGTCTCGTGCCACTGAGCATCCCACCAGTGGCCATACATCATCTTTGTCGCCGTCCCTGTGGCCATACATCATCTTTGTCGCCGTCCCTGTGGCCATACATCATCTTTGTCGCCGTCCCTGAGGTGTGCGGTAGGTCATCACGCCGCAGTGTGAGTCCTCATTTGGGACTTACCAAGAGACAGCGCTTGTCTAAGCTCAGAGTGCGGACGTTGTGTTGTTGTGTAAGTGTTTTCGTTCTTCGGATTATTTTCCTCCAGCTGATGTGTAGCGAAGGATTCTCGTGAATGGTGAATAGACAAGAACTGTGTTTGAAGGTGTTAGTCGGTTTGTGGCTGAGTAGACTGAGGAAAATTGCGCAGACGTGACGATAGATAATAATTCGGCCATGTTTGAAGCCGAGGGCCTTCCGAAAATACGTCCAGAGCGTTATCCAACGTTACGATAAAAGAACCCCCCCTCCTCCCCCCCCCCTCCCGCCTTCCATAAAATCTCCCCATGCGAATTTGACCTACCGAAATAAGACAGCACACAACCAACAAAAAACGTACTGTATAATCCTGGGAAATACCTTAGAGTTTCCGTGAAGTATTTTAATTTAAACGTCAAATATAATAATAATAATAGTATTTATTTTGTGAAAGTATGTCGAAGCAGTAACCTTTGCAATCGGATTTCTTGAATTTTAATAGTAAAACGTGTCATTTTTAGTCAGTTGCACTGTCGCCTTGGTTTGGCGGCAACGTCTCTAGCAGGCTTGTATTGCTTGTAGCCTGTATATTTTTGTGCAGGCAACAGGCTGTCGGTAGATATCGTTAGCTTAGTGCGACAGTCATGAGCTGCGAGTGTGATATTGCAGTAGATCGTAGGAAATTGTGATGTCTGGCTTAAGCTAGCCCGGGATAAGGTACAGCCCCGAGGTTACAGGTTGCGTAAGGGCAGGAAGTGTTTTGCCAGTAAATTGTATGAGTCGGTATCCTGTGAGAACCCACAAGTGCTCCTGTGTTATTGTCCGGCCGCTATTGCCCTTTCAGACGCAAGATACCGGGCGGGGGGGGGGGGGGGGGG
>BLKM01000721.1:497772-524155 GCA_013340265.1 Coptotermes formosanus
CCCCCCCCCCCCCCCCCCGCATGTTTCCTTTTCTTTCCCTTTCTTCTTTCCTTCGTTACGTTACTTTACATCCCTTCTCACATCTTTGTTTCATTGTCTTTTCTATAGCGACTTTGTTTCTTCTATATCTCCGTATTTGCTTGCCTATTTTTCATTAATTCCTTGCTCTGTTTATATTTTCCTTCCTTAAACCCTGCCTTCATGTCTTTCGGGCGCGGGGGGGGGGGTGCGCGTTTCTGAGCAGTGACTGCTGTAACTGGAGACAGCTGAAACACATCTTTATTAACGTATGTTTATTTTCCATTTTGTAGCGCGTTCGGGGGGGGGGGGGGCAGAAATTACCATTTTATTGCTACCGACAGACCTCCGTGCAAAATGTTAGGAAGCTGTAATTAAGTCCCATACCATGAAGACGTGTGGTGGAGTGGAGGTACAATTTCATGCGGTGTTAACGTCGGCATTAGATGAAAACGAATTCTGCCTGTTAGGGTACACATGTCGTGGTGTGACGAGAAGTAAACAATATTCGTGGCTAATCCATAGCCTGGAAGGTGTGCTAATCCATAGCCTGGAAGGTGTACTAATCCATAGCCTGGAAGGTGTGCTAATCCATAGCCTGGAAGGTGTACTAATCCATAGCCTGGAAGGTGTACTAATCCATAGCCTGGAAGGTGTGCTAATGAAGGATCTGATAAGCTAAATAGTGGTTTCGTTTCGCAGTCCTTCCCTCTTCTACCTACTCACAGCAGGTGTCGAGGTTGTTTATTTGCATGTGATCACACTCAGACACACATCACAGTCGGTAGGACCCCTCTGGACGAGGGATCGGCCCATCGCAGAGACCACTACCTGACAACACAAACACTGTACAAGACAAACATCCATTCCCCCCGGTGGGATTCGAACCCACGATCTCAGCAAGCGCTCGGCCGCAGACCTACGCCTTAGACCGCGCGGCCACTGGGATCGGCCAAAGTAGTTGTGACAAGTGTTTTAGCCGTTCCTGTACAGTTGGCAGAACATGGCCTCAATACGCAGTAAGGGTGCACTAGAACTTTGCTTCATGGAAGTGGACATGAAGAAAAGGAATCGATAGCAGTTTTGTTTACTGGGCGCTGTGTATTTTCTGCTGCCAGGACAACAAGCAACGCCCCGCAACTCCACCCACAACGCGCGCACTGGGGCTCTCCAGTGCCCAATTCCACTTAGACTGAACCCTCTTAACAACATTTCCGAAAGTGACTTCCCACTGTGCGTGGTGAAGTTCACTCACACGGATAATCCGTCAGGGAAGAGTTGTGTAATGGCACCTCCACAGGAAAAGACACACAGCCCTTTCGTTTTACGTAATTAATTCAGCGGCATGAATACCGTTTATGTTTGTGAGGTTCAGTGCCGCGTATTTACTTTGAGACGTCACTGATATGTAGGTTACCGAAGAGCCCGAACTGATAGCGGCGGTTACGGAGAGGTGAGCTAGCGTAGCAAACAACGGCGAAGGAAAGGAACTGGTGGCCGTCGAGGTAGCGGGCAGTGGAAGGCTGAACAGACGCGTGTTTTGCTTGTTTTGTATGCCCCATTGGCCTTTGTTTTTATTTGTTGCGACTACATAAATATATATATACACACACACACATATATATATATAGTTACAGGGCTAACCACAATACACATATATTGCAGAAAAACAAATTACATTTTATCCTGTTTCATTAAATATTCACCGCATCAGAAAACGTTCTGAATGACAGTTGTCAGTTGTAATCTGCTGTGTGTGAGGTATTATAACTGCATGACGAGCCCCTTCCCGCCTGTTTGTAGAACATTCAGTGTGTGTGTGTGTGTGTGTGACCTCTAAAACAGAAGACAATTTACCAATGCGCACAGAATTTATGTGTTCCCGATAACCTTTAGTGTGAACCCTCGAACACTAAATTAAATCTAAGTCTACACAACGTTCTTAGAAGTAGGGCATCCAGACAGGTGGACAGGCATGACTGTGCCACTCACGGTACGCGCAGTTATGTCAAGAGCGCGTACAGTTGCTCGGTTGCGTGGGGATTCCTGTAGGTGCACGTTTTGTGTTACGGTCTGCGGCTAGTTTCGCAGAAGGTTCCAGGCCACTCTCGTACAGCGAATTCCGACATAAAGTGAAACTTGCTATTAATTTGAGGCATGTGGTTACTACAGAAGTCACAAGTGTGTATTAACCTATCCAAACATAAAGACATTGCCAGAAGTGACGTCGTACGGGATGCCGAGACCGGCAACGTTAGTCGAGACGACTTAAGTCGAGGTGTATTTTCCCATAAACGGGATGTTAAAATGTGGAGGGGTGGTTTCAGGCAATCTGTCTTGACTAAGAAGAAAAGATCTATTCGTACTTACGAAAAACTTACAAAAAGTATGAAGTGGCAAATGACAATTTAACCCTTTAAAGACGAAGCGTATCTGTTTTATATAAGGACTCAGTGCGTACCGCGCTGTAAACACTCCACTTCGGTTATAAAAACCAGTCTCTTAATATTTTATAAGGCAAAAGTTGCTGTTTGTTCTGAGATCCGTACAAAACACATAAACGCAATGTGGGCACCACGTAGAATTTTTTAATGTTAAACCTGGTGGTATGTAAAGGTCCCGCTAGGCTTTAAAGTTTTAAGGAGGAGGGACTTCGCCGTGAACTGTAGGCTCGTTCGTCTAGGGTTTCATTTCCAGTGACCAACAATGCAGGTGGCGATGCAGGAGTCCATGAAGATGGCTTGAAGGTATCAAGCACTGGACTCGGGCCAGACAGAGACGTCTTCTGCATCAGAATCTCTTCATAGCGAACAGGCACCCTTATAACACGTTGTCCAGTTACTGCCGCTGCTCGTTCGGAACAGCTTCCTCGAGTACTTGCGTGCACCGTCAGTGACTGCAAGCCCTTCGGTCAGCGTTGAAACCGTCAGGATCGTCTGGTTAGGCTCAGGCGTAGGTTCTTCAAGGGCGCTTTGGCCTTCCAGTTTCAACATGATCGCCGAGTGTGAACTCCTGGTAAAGGGAACTCAGCGACTGGAAGGCATTTTAAGCATCGTGCGTACAAAGTTGCGTCCTTGGCTTGATATATTGGTCCTGGGGCAAAAGACGTAAGTGCGGAACGACGTAAGTCCGGGGGGTTACTGTGTGTAAAAAGATGAAAACAGTTACTCATGCTTCATGTGTGCAGCGTAGCGCGCACAGTACAGATTTTGCGGGCGCTTGAATAAATTACTGGACGAAAGAAATTGAAGGGATGCCTTCGTCACAGTAGTCAGGGGCCTAAAATGCCAGACATTTCCTTAAGGGAAGCCGATGTACTAAAATTAGACCGATGTAAAGATGTTGCTGACTGTACATGACGGCGACCAGACGCCACGGGTGTGTACCTACTATTCGTTTGCTGTTAGAACTGCAGCAGGTGGGTGTGAGCACCTGGGAGTTATTGTTTCTGTCTTCTCGTTGTGGGTCCAGTTGCAGTGTAATCACGTCGTGGCTGGAAGGACTTGCCTGCGCCCACACGTGGGAACAGAACTGTAGTACTGGGAACACACGTTGGTTGGTTGGATGGTTGGTTGGTTGGTTGGTTGGATGGATGGTTGGTCGGTTGGATGGTTGGTTGGTTGGTTGGTTGGTTGGTTGGATGGTTGGTCGGTTGGTTGGTTGGATGGTTGGTTGGTTGGTTGGTTGGATGGTTGGTCGGTTGGTTGGATGGTTGGTCGGTTGGTTGGTTGGTCGGTCGGTCGGTTGGTTGATTGGTTGTTTGTTTGTTTGATTGGTTGGTTGTTTGGTTGGTTGGTTGTTTGATTTGTTTGTTTGTTTGTTTGTTTGTTTGTCGTTGTGAAACGTAGAGGATTCGGCTGTTCGAAAACAACATAATCAGGGAACTGTAGCTGACTGCTGTGTGTCACGTATGAAGATTTTCGTTGTTACCGCGTCCAATTGACAGCTGTGCACACAGAACTGCCTAATTCGTAGCACGGGCTGTTTGTCTGGAGGAAAGCCAGCCGGACGTTGAAGCTTACCAGTGCAGTAAGTTCATTGCCGGAGTCAATAACGTGTGGAGTTTTACCTCATCCACCCTACACGCTTTCGTGGCTTAGTGTTTAACTCAGGGACAGCCGTGCCGTTGCTTTCGAACTTGGTACCAAATATGTGGGTCGTGTTGTTGACAGTGCCTCGGGGGAGCGGGGTCAAATATTGCCCCCCCCCCCCGGGCAGTCAGTTGGCGAGGTATATCCAGAAAATAAGTCGTGATATGTTCTGTATGTTTTCTAAGCCACAGATCACGTATCCAGTCCACCGTCGTGCTTCTGACACAGAACACGTGCACAGGTTAAGCCTGTCGTTTAAGTTGTTTGCACAGATAGGCTGTAAACAGGCGAAATTAACAGCTTTATTTGGCGTGTTTTAAATAGGTCACCTGAAAATTGGTGGGGGTGAGCAAGAAAACGTCAGAGCGGCGCCACCATCATAAAGCTCTGTTTCCCCTGCAGTCTGCTACCTTATTAGCTTGCTGTATTGGCGGGCTGGTATTCTCTTCTCCTCCCCGGTTGAACAACTGTTGTTTCTGCATGGTACAAACCTTCGTGTTACCAGCACTGTAATGAGTCGCGACTCCGTGCCTGCTGTGGGGCCACAATACGGACAAAGTATGTTTCGTACCCAAACAGAAATTGTGTCCCGATGTGTACCGCCTTGACACAGACCACCATTGCTTTCACGTTTTTGTAATTTATTCATTTCCAGCCTCTGCCATATGTGGATGTGCCTGCTCGCGTTTCTGTGTAAAGGTAAAGCAATCCCATTACAGGCCTGGACCGGCCCTGAGGGTTCCAGGAGGTTGAGGCTCCCAGATTTCTGGACAGTCGGCACATGAAGGTGATAAGGTTGTCAGCCCTACGCACCGGCCGCCTTTACCTCCCAGGAAATATTCCTGGTACTTATTTCTGTTAGAGGCTGAGTCGACCGCAGGGCCATAGTGTGGCCGGAAGGATTATGTCAATGAAGAATTCCAGTGACACCCTCGGGAATCGAACCCGCGACCTCCTGGTTTGTAGCGCAGTGCCTCAACCAACTGCGCCACCGCGGCCCCTCGCTTTTTTGTGTGGGCTGTTTAATACGCCGTCATGAAACAAGCAAGACTGAAGTATGCGGGCGGTAATACAGATCGTTCAAGTATTGTGCAGCCGAACGCTGCTGTGTATTGATTAGCACTGCTTTTTGTCCTATAGGAACCATGTTCGATTCGTTACCCAAAGTCCGGTTGTTAAGGCATCTTGAATTCGTGGTATTCAGGGTCCTTCCAAACAAATGCTGGGCGGTGTCTTCAGATAGGTTGTTAACGCGTGCTGTAAGCGCGGACTGCAAGTGCTCTGTTGCCACACACGTGCACCATGTGGGCCTGTTCAGACTATCGCAAGCGAGGCTGCGTCTAGCCGCGTTACGGCCATCGCTTCTTGTTTAGAAGAACAACCACTTCCTAATTTATATCGACCGAGTCGTCGCAGCAGTGTCGAGAAATTTCCTTGACCACAATTTCGTTGGTTAGACGTTTCGGTTTCATGCGTTCCCTACACACTGTACTAAAATTGGCGCACAGTGTCTCATATTCGATATTAGTCGGCGGCGGTCCGATGAAATTTCGTGCCGTTGGGCCATTTTTGTCGGCTACGTAATCCTTGGGGGCACGCGGTGGCGCAGTTGGTTGAGGCACTGCGCTACACGCCGGAAGGTTGCGGGTTCGATTCCCGATGGTGTCATTGGAATTTTTCATTGACATAATCCTTCCGGCCGCACTGTGGCCCTTGGGTCGACTTAGCCTCTAATAGAAACGAGTAGCAGGAATATTTCCTGACAACCTTACCACCTTCACGTGCCGATTGTCTTGAAATCTGGGAGCCTCAACCTCCTGGAACCCTAAGGGCCTGTCCAGGCCTGTGATGGGACTGTTTTACATTTTTTACATTTTCCTTACATTACGACATCCTGCAGTTCGCAAGTATCAGCATTTATTTAGTACATAAAATTATAGCGCGTTGTGAAGCGTTTGATACACTGGAATGGGTTTTTAAGAAACAGGATAATGAGTCGTCGACTGGATTCCTTTGACTCAGGTTAGGGAAAGAGTACAAAATGCGGAGAATTCCTCGAGTAGTTGAGCAACTGTTAACTTCTCCAGGACTCTGCCCCGTATAGTCGGTTTCGATACAGTGACAATATTTCATTAAGTGCAACAGAAACAGTTGTCTAGTGTGATTCGCTTTGCAGTTGTAAATTTTCGTTTGCAGTGAATGAACCTGAAGTCTAGCGAAGTAGTCAGATTAGTCCGGCGAGCAGTGTACTTCATTAGACGCTGCGGCGTCCATTCCTTTGCGCGCGGTTCAGTGGAGTGTAATAGAGTAAGTCTGGCGGTAAACGTTTCAGACACGAACGCTTAGAATCAGTCAGCGTGTCACGAGTAGCACTTCCACATAAAAACGTTTCGTAAGTGTGGAAAGCAACTTGAGTGGTTCGCCAAATCTGTACAAGCACCCTCAACCTTCGCGATTGGTTGGAAGATAACGTATTCGATATTTCCCAAGGCGGAACCAGTTCCATCCGAGTTCACGTCATTTCACAATTCGTCACGAGCTTAGCAGTGTCAGTCTTCGCACGTTACAGCTAGGTCAGACCCGGAGACCAGATCCTCTTACTGGCGTTTCTGGTGGTTTTACTCAGTCATTTCAGACAGAGGCCGAAATAGCCTACTTCCTGTGTTCAGACTTCAGTACGACACACAGTAATTGACCAGTTTTGATTTAGTACGAACAGTGTGCCATTGGAGCCTGTCGTATCATATTCCGCTTGTATTTGGTTGGTACCGGATTTTAATCTCAGGAGGAATACTGTCTAATCTGTAGGTGAATGCGGCGATGGTGCTTTGAAATAGACCACGGCCTCTTCAGAGTTGTCTGATACTTAATTGGTCGTCACCCTTCCCTCATATGACGTTACCTAACCTTTGCAGATGAATTAGCATTGTCGATTTAGGATTACTCTGAGGCATGCGACCTTGGTGAGATGGGAAGACCTGAAGCGCCGCCATTTGTTTCAGGGCGCCGAATTTTCTTGCAAAATATGGGTGATTTTGTGTTGAGATATGAAATTGTGCGTATGTTCAAAGAAAATGGCCGAACGATCCAGGCTTATGATTCGCGAGGACAAGAAATTTTTTTCTGTTCTCCAAAACATCCAGATCGGCAATGAAGCCTACCCAGCCTTCTCTGCAGTGGACATCGGAGGCACTTTCCACGGGGGTAAAGTGGCCGTGGCGTGAAGTTGGCCACTCAACGTTTAGAACCAAGGTTAACCCTTTAAAGACGAAGCGTATCTGTTTTATATAAGGACTCAGTGCGTACCGCGCTGTAAACACTCTCCACTTCGGTTATAAAAACCAGTCTCTTAATGTTTTATAAGGCAAAAGTTGCTGTTTGTTCTGAGATCCGTACAAAACACATAAACGCAATGTGGGCACCACGTAGAATTTTTTAATGTTAAACCTGGTGGTACGTAAAGTTACCGCTAGGCTTTAAAAGGTTAAGAACGAGATGAGCCACACCTCTGCTCCTTCTGTGTGCCTTCGTGTCACAGACAGGGACAGTTTTATACTGAGATGCGGTTTACTTTTCGCTTATAGCGTGTGGCGAACGTGATGGTTGTATGTCTGGTGATGTAAGCACCTATGCAGATGTTGCGTGAACCCTGTTTGTCTTGTTTGTCTACACACAGGGCAACAGGAAAGTATAAATTTGCAGGAAACATACACCGTTTCGGTTCAAACACTATTTCATTCGCAGTACCTTAGTTTCCGTCTTTGAACTGCTGTGTAGGTAGTATAACTGCGGACAGCCCGTGACAGTACGTACGTTGCGTTTCATTTCATTGCATTTCAAAAACCTACAGTCCTATCAAAACAGTGGTAATGCTTTTATTAATCTAAACAGCGTGTGGAGTCGACGGTTTTCATTTGTGTGTGTCGTGCTGTCTGTGTTTGCAACGTTCACTAGCCGTGTGTAGCGTCAATTAATTACACGAACTGTCCACAGTGACACAGGCGTCACTTGGCTGAAACATGTAGTGATGGTCAGTGGGAACACCCGACATAAAATAGAAACAAGAAAGGGAGAGCGCTTGCCTCCTTGATGTGCATTGTCAGGAGTTCTTCGTAATCCAGATCGCTTGTGGTTGTGTGTCCCGGCGAAGAAATTAAGAACAGATTGAAGTCGGGGAATTCTTGCTATCATTCGGTGCAGAATCTTTTGTCTTCCAGGTTGCTATCCAAAAACACAAAGATTAGGGTATAAAGAACTGTAATTTTACCTATTGTTTTGTGTGGGTGTGAAACTTGGTCTCTAACACTGGGGGAGGAACAAAGGCTGAGGGTGCTGGAGAATAGGGTGCTGAGGAGGATATTTGGGCCTAAGAGGGATGAGGCCACAGGGGAGTGGAGAAGACTACATAACGAGGAACTTAATGACCTGTACACATCACCAAATATTATTCGGGTAATCAAATCGAGAATGAGATTGGCGGGGCATGTAGCACGTATGGAGGAAGAGAGGTGCAGACAGGATTTTGGTGGGGAGACCTGAAGGAAGGCGACAACTTGGGGGACCCAGGCGTAGATGGGAGGATAATATTAAAATGGATCTTCAAGAAGTGGGATGGATCGTGGACTGGACTGAGCTGGCTCAGGATAGGGACAGGTGGCGGGCTCTTGTGAATGCGGTAATGAACCTCCGGGTTCCATAAAATGCGGGAAATTTCTTGACTAGCTGAGAAACTGTTAGCTTCTCAAGAAGGCCTCTGCTCCACGGAGTTAGTTAGGTAGGTAGGTAGGTGGGTGGGTAGGTAGGTAGGTAGGTAGGTATGTGCCCCGACAGTTCTCACTCTTCCCTCGTTTTATGCGTTTGCGGAAACATAATTGAACGGACATGTTGAATAGGATACAGCGTGATAATTGACTGTTGTGTTATTTAAGAATGCTCTTCCAATTGAAGATTTTTAATAATGCCGGGTGGGAAGATAATCTTTAGTGGGTGGTAGGTAAGGATTTGGAAGAAGGCGGTTGTAGCTTTTTAAGATAAAGAACTCGGCATCTTGGGAATAATGAGGAAAACTGCGGAAATATTTGAAATCGCTCGACAACTTAGCAGAGATTTAAATTGGGCACATGCAACTCGGTGGTCTTGCCTTAGGAGGGTTTAAGTTGGGTACGTTTTTCGTTTACTGCGAGTTCGCAATTAATCTGCCGAAAATAGTTTCTTCTTCAACATTCGCGACTTACAGTGTCATGCCTGTTCCGATTCAGGGTTGTTCTGAAACAGTCAGGCCTTGGACGGGAGATGAGTTATTGAATGACGCTGTATTATCAACACTGTTACAGGGATTGTATGTTGGGTATGTGTACTGGAGATCTGTCGACCAAATTCACGTTTGGTTAAGGATGTACGTGAATACTGGACACTTTGCGTGAAGACCTACGTACATTTATGCCATTTGCCTCTATAATGGAGACTCTTCTCTATGAGGCACGAGCTGAAGTTGAAGAAATAGTTAACGGCCTGAACCTGACATTGAGGGTGGTCGACTTGAAATCTGTTGAGCAGAGCAGCGCAGACTGTTGCTAAGATGTGGGGAAACTGCAGGGACGATGACAGAGCGAACGCGCCAGACGTGTTATGGCATGCGGACATTCGTTTTGTCATTTCAGGCTTGCCACTAATTTCAACGTGGCTGTTTTGCGAACTCTTTTGACGGCAGACAGCCCGATAATGCCACGTAATGCGGGTCCTGAAACTTTATGTGGCTATAGATCTTCGAAAAGTTTTTTAGGATTTGCTTTCGGAATGTAAAGAGAGTATCATTTCCGCGCGAAGTTCGTGTGTAGCTGCCATCTGAGGGGCAAAACTAATAAACCGTAAAGAGTTATGTATTTGAAATGTTGGAGTTAGTCCATGAACGCTCCTATAAAATGTTTGAGTGTCACGTTTGAAAAATTACAAACGTGACGACGACAGTGCAGAACTGCGTGGTTATAGCTGACGTTTGATATAGTTTCGGTCTGTTAGTGCAAACTGCACGTGTGACTGGATTGCGAGGTCGTGTAGCTATTAAATTGCGGTCCCTCGCGCCTACCATGTACGTTAAACGATTTGAAGGGAAGTAGGCGCCCTAGGTTCTTCCGAGAACTTTTGAGAACTTCATGTGTGATTTTGTGTGTAAGTAACGAACAAATGGTATCGTTCGGTATAATAGACACATCAGACGTAGGCATTAAATTTAAAACGTGGGAAAGTAAGGCTGCCGATGATAAGGTGCTGCCATCTGAACATTTTAAGGCAATTCATTGATGTCAGTGCCTGTGTCAGTAGATAGCAGAGAAAGTGCTGTAGTGTATAGTGAAAGTCGTAGTATATGTGTTTACGTTGGGATGTGCAGCGTTCCGGTAACGGTAGACTTTTCTGAGTCTGTGGGAGTGTAGTGTAAGGGGGTGGTTAGTGTCATGTCTGTAGTTTGTTTCGATCCGATAGAAGCAATCGGTCATTGTAGCAATTCTGCCGTCAGTGGTGTTGTATGTGGCGAGTAACGCGCCTTCTAGCTTTCAAAAGAGGAAGCGTGGGTAGAATGTGAGAGAATATAAGTTATTGGTGTTAGCGCGAACACACGTGTCGATATGCTAGTTGGTTTTGTTCGGTAGTCCTTCTTTTAATTTCGTCTGTGTCATGTAACAACGTAAAATAATAGCCCCATTTTGATGTGGCAGTAACTGTGATGTGAATTGCCAAAGGGGGGCGTGCATGTTTGTGTTATTGTGTGCTGGATTGTGTACTTCGAGGCTAAACAGTGCTGATCAGAACAAATGTTTGGTATCGCCCAGGTTGGTGCATTAAATAATATCGTTATTTCGTGACTGTGACATGCAAACTACATGCATTTGGCTGTGTTTAATCTGGCAAAACAAAGGCAATTTTGGTACCTTTCGTTTGTTTCAATTAGAACTGACGCGCAATACTTTCAGTTGCGTCCTTTCCCTTACAAAACTTATGTCCGCTCGATATTTGAGTCGGAACTTTGCTATCTAAATTCGTAATGCGGTCTTCTGTCCCATCAGACTTCTAAATTACCTTAGGACTTGTACAGCGAGCTCCAAATACACGCTCGCCCATTCGCCATGGGCGAGTTAACGGCGACCGGAAACGATTACTTTGGCCGAGTCTGAAAGTATTAAAATTTTATAAAAGCGTGATACATCACTCAACTTCAGGGCCCAGAGAAGTTTCCAGTTAGTTTTATTTTTTATTTCTGGGGCCCTCCCTGCTTTCACTCTGTACGTTTCGGGATCTTACTGTACTTCCTTCTTCAGGTGATTAGTTATCGATAAACTAACATGCTGTAGTAATTGTTTTATTGCATGTCAGTGATAGCACTCAGGACTGAACCCTGAACCTTTTTAATGCTAAATACGTTTGACACAGACTTTTGTATGCAGAGTGGCACGTTAACGGCGGATTCCGTTAGTAGGCCTGTACAGGATGACGCGAGGGCGGCAACGTGTTAAACCTTGAGTGTCCACGTGCCTTGTGCGCCAGTCTGTATGTGTGATATATATAAGTGGCAACCGTCTGAAGACACATCTCCCGAAACGCCGTATGTAGCAAGTGTGCATCAGTGTGGACCTGAGTTGTGGCGCGCTGCGCTCGCTGCCCGTCGGACACTGTCGTCGGTTAGGCATTATCGGGTGGCTTAGTCTCTGGGGATCACGTTAGATATCGAAATATCAGTGTGTACATAGGAAAAGAACAAAGGTGCCATGATGGAGCTGTGTGCAGTGAGGAGTCGCCGAATTCTGCCGGATGGAAAGTGACGAACAAACCCAACAAATGAGTTATCATATTTTGAGGGTTTTATAGGTTTATGAAAGCCCTTACGCATGTGTAAACGTGTAGTAAATTCTTATGTACGGGTGATCAAATTCTAAGTGTCCATGGGGTGTGGAAGGTCAGATAAGTGTTGTGTGTGGTCTGTTGCTACTCGTCCTGTAATTGGTTAGAAACGTCAGCAGTCGAAACAAGCGACCAGGTGTTCCCCAGTTCGGTGTTGTACGTGCGTTTCCGAAGTGCGTTGTTAGAGCCTGTCCGTACTTCATTGGCCCTGTTGTTTGTTGTAAATACGAGTCCCACGTGAACGCGGAACTCACTATAAGAGAGGTGGTCGCACTGTCTGGTCACAGTATTTTCTTATAATCGTGTAAGTGCGCTTATTCGCCATGTCACAAACATTTTTCGAATGCAAATTCCACACCCCAATGAGAAGTGTGGATTTTGTTTTAGTTTTTGTACTGTCTCATTTCCTTTTATTTTGCTTCTTTCTTTTAGAAAAGTGATATATTAAGTTTGATGTAGTCGTGGAAGTGTGGATTGTATTGGAACTACGTGGACTGAAATGAAACACCAGATGCCTTTTCATTGTTTCCCTGCACTAAATTGTATGACGTGCCACAAATACAGCCCCCGGTGTGCGTTACTCTGCATTGTGCTTTAATTTCATATAAGGGGTACAAAGAATACTGAAAATGGACTGGAAAGTTGTGAGTCAGTAATGCGGTTTTTGTTAATTGTAGTGTTTCTGAGGATTTTGGCCGCTTCCAAAGTTCGGACAGACGTAAGGAAATGTGTAATTAGGTACGCATTCCTGTAAATTTCTTCTTTGGATTGGTAGTACCTTTTAATGTCAGATAGTGTTAAGTGCACATTTTAAAGCGTGTGTTCAGGGCCGTTATTTCCCGTAACTGTGTATCTTTACCCTACTAAGACGTGGGGGAGGCGTGAAGGTGAGAGATAAACTTCACCCTCGAAATGGCTCCTCTCCCGTAATCCACGTTGTACTGCAAGGGAAGAAACGAGCGGAATTCCCCCTTTGATGTCTTTGAATGGTTCGCCTGGCTGCATCGGCAACTTCTCCGATTCCGGTGTATGGCGGGCAGCAGCAGCAGGCACGCGCTGAATTTCGTTTCGAATATAAGCATCACAGGCGCTGGCAGCTTCTTTGTCTGAAGCAGTGCTGTAAAGCCCGCGTTACGCATTCCTTATTTATGAGTAAAGGCAGAAATATTGTGAGAATTTTTTCTGAATCGTGTGTGTGCTTTGCATGGTTTAGATGTTTGTTTATCTTTAGTTTCAGAATTAAATGTTGTTATCACTGTTTTTTAGAAAAAAATTCGGCTACCAAAGAACGTGACTGAAGATTTTATTACGTCGCGGTGATATTCGGAAGTGTGAATTGTGTTATGTTAAGAACTCTGACTGAGGGGCAGTGGAGGGACAGTTCCTTGTATGTCAGGTAACCTGAAAGTGGAGAAGACGGTCAACGGTGCAAATCAAGGGGTCTTTGTATTTGCTGGCCCCCGACAAGACCTTGTGTGTAGTGTTAACTTACCGGCTGTGAGTGTCTGACATGTCTGGGCGCTCACTGACACAATGGACTACCAATGCATCATCGTGTACACCATCATCACTATCCTGCCGCCGAACCGACCTGGTTTGGCCGCCGACACCCAGTGGGAACCACAGGGCACAGCTGCCCGTGCCTGCTGCTTTGCGTGGATCAAGTGCTGTATCAAGAGGTGTGCATTCTGTGTGTTGTGGGTTCGGTCCAGTCTTCCGTGAAACTTTGATAGTTTTTGCATCATGACAATGCTCATTTCCACGCTAAACTTTTGCTGCGTCACTTTGTAGCCAGAATCGTATACCAATTAAATATCAACCGTATCCATGTAGTAATGTCCATATGACTTTTCATGTTTCCAAAAATCAGCTATTAAAGTGTCTTATTTTGAGTCATCTGAAGATGTCTTGAGCTGGATGGTGATTGTACTAAAGATAGTTTCAGAAAATTACTTCCAGCAGAGATTCTGGGCACTCAGAGACAAAACTGACATACAGGTACTTTGAAGGTGACCACAGAAGATTTTTAGTGAAGTGTGTTTTATCACAGTCGAGTTTTTTTTGTCAGACTGTTTTTTAATTCCTTTATCATAACAGCACACAAACATACTGTTCGGTCAGTGGAGTAACTGCTTCGGAGCCAGAAAAGTGGGGTTCATTTCTCCAGAGATGTAGGATTTCTCCTTTCAGTTCCACATTCAAACCGAGTGTGGAGCTTTCTCAGTGTTTGCAGGAGATTCATTCCATGGTTGGTGGAGCAGTTAGCTATTCACACAATACTTTTAATTGTCGAGCTGTGAATACATGGTTTTATCTCCACCATCCCACATATTTGCATAGTGCAATGTATAAAAGCCATTCATTACATCACACCATTTGTGATAGGATGAGAATGGCACCATTTCTGGTGTTGGATTCCTTGCATTTAAACTCCCTGATGTTGAAGTAGTGGTCCCAATATAGGAAATATTTCTTCCTTATCAGAAGAACCTGTTACTGCAACTGTTGCTTTGTACTGTGTTGAAATACTTAAAGTTACCTCATTGTGCCATCCTAGGAAAAAAAATACCCACATGTTTGATTAGAAATCTTGTATCTATTTGATGTTTTCATTTAATTTTAATGGGATTTAAGTAGGATTTAAAAATACAGACTGATTTTCAGCAGCATTTATATCTTATGGCTGAGTACAGTAAATGAAGGAAGAGACCAAAAAATGTTTCATTAACACACTGGTCATGTGGTCCAGATTATTTTGCAGTTATCTAATAAAATTACTGCATTTCTCACCTCATAAGACACTACATGTGATGAGACACACCCCATAATTAGCAAGGTATTTTTGCAGATATAACAGCCTTTGACATTCTGGTGTTACGAAGCAGTGTGATTTTTGGGAACATATTTCAGGTGAAAAAAGCCTTATGAGGTGGGAAGTACAGTAATTTAAATTACTACGATTATTTTTTCACTCAGTGATATTAGTTACAGAAGGAATTCCTTTATGCCTTACCATCGGCGCTTATTAGCACTGAATTACTAACTGATGAGCCATTTCCCGTGAGCTGCAGGTTGTGACGTGTTGCCTTGTTTGTTACAGAGCGGTAGCAGCCTACCTGCGGGCACTCAACTTGAGCCCCAATAATGCAGTCGTGCACGGAAACCTGGCCTGTGTCTACTATGAACAAGGGTAAGTACCATTGCTTCACATTTACACTCATTTGTCTGTAAGAAAGTTATCTATGAGAAACACCAGAACAAGCAGGAGTTGAGATACAGCAGTGCCTTCACCCACCGATTTCTAAACAGTGTTCATTGGAACACTAGCTCGCTAGGAATTCCAGTAATTGTTTGTCATGATAGCAGTCGACTGTAAATTCCAGATTGCAACCATGTTCAATTAATGTACAGCTGTTTTTAATTTTATATCCTGCTTTCCTTCCTAAGGAGAAAAAGAAATGGACTTCTGCAATCTCACCATCTAACATGTGTGTGTCTTTGTGTTCATTTCAATTTTTAACCACTTGGCAGATTTTCATGAAACTTTGTATGAATGTTATGCCATTGGAGGTCACCCAAATTCCATACTACTCGGTTTTCTAAGGTTGGTAATAACATTACAGATGGACAGACTTCCGAAGCAGGGATGAAACTCAGTTTGGGATCTTGAAGTTTTGTATTATAAGATCTTCGAAAAATATGCAGCTTTTCTGAGGGCAGTGTTTTGGTAGAACTGAAATAACAATGTGGTGGGCATGCAAAAATTTTCTGGCTGTTTCTGCTTGATGGCCGTAACTAACTGGTACAGAGACTGATCATAAAAGTGCTGACACATTGTGTACAAAATATTGTTGTCAGTAACTACAAATATAGCAGTGGTACAGATGTTAAAGGTTATAAAGGTAGAAGTAAAAAAAGTTGTCCCTGTGCACACCATGTAGGCTTATAGCTGGAGTAGAGATATAGCTCCACTCATTCTCAATCCCCAGCACTAGATGGAGGTGAGTCGTCCCAGCCACTTTACCCTTTGGGAGAAAAATTCTTGGTACTCCTGGAACAGGAATCTGGGTGAGCTCCAGAGCCGATCTAGACATTTGGAGAGGAGAAAAACTTGTTGATCGAGCGCAGAATTGTAACCCAGAGCACCCAGCCCATAGCCTAGTCGTACCAAATGCTTTATTGTGTCCTGCCACTTGAAGTTCCTGTGTTCTGAAAAATGCGAGTTTTTACTAGCCATGTAATGGCTGTGAGAATGCCAAGTGGAGCACAGTCTAGGGCGTCATACATGTCTGTAATTCCTTCTTTTCTTCTATGGCCATAGTCCGTTCTGTCCTTAGTGTAGTCGCCACCCTTTCTCCTGTTTCTTCAGTGCTGTATTGATGCCTAATAACTCAGCTTGTCACATGGTCAGTTTTAATTTTTCCCACTGTCTTCCTTAAAACACTCATTTTGACTGTTTACTTCTTACTTCCTCCCCTCCTCCTCCTCGTTCTCCTCCTCCCGCCTCCCCACATATCACTGTCCGTAACATCCTAAGGAAACCAGAATAATGATATATGCAGCTTGATCACAAATAAATTGTAGAGTTCCACTTGCAAGGCTGGCCATCCTACAGTCACTTCAGAATAGGCCCGTCCAAGTGCCAGATGAAAAAAGAGTCAGCCCCTGGTCATAAAAATATAATGAAAACCAGCTCATTAAAGTCAAGTGTAGAGATGACTTCAAAAACACTAAAGATTCCTTTTTCTGGGATATGAGGCCATGTAGATCATACCAGTATACACGGCGTCGTATTGCAGAAGGTGGTAATTGTCATTAGCAATGCTCTAACAACCTTGAACCTTGCGTTCGGAAACACTGTGTGCTGTGTTGTGTCCAACAGCATTACAGAGATGCATGCAGAGTTATTAATGTGAGTCCCCCCCCCCAAGTCACCAACTCATTACAACCAGCTTCGTTTAGAGAAACCGATATAATCTGTCTCCTTCCCTCCATCATCATCTCAAGCATATCAGGTATGAACCTGCCTCCCCCTCCTCAAGCGCTTTCCCATAAATCTTTCATTTGTCAGTGTATTTACCTTCTGTATCGTGTTGCTAATGTGTCACTGATGAGGAAGTGTGAGGGACTGTGCTGCCAGACACGTATTTCTGATACACATGTGTTTAATTGTCAGTCTTCCATATTTCACATTGCTTTGTAACTTAAAAATGAGCATTATAGTTTTATTTATTATGTTTAGTAAATTGTAGTTTAAAATATTTTAGTTTTCTGTTATTGAAGTGTACATAAATAATCCTGGAAAATAACCTTCTTAGATTATATTCACACATAACCTTTTAGCAGTTGTTTTTAAATGTAGGTTAATTGAAAAGTCCCACGTATGAAATATTATAAATTCATACAGTAAAACCTGCCAAAAATAGAAATCTGGTTAAACAGATACCTGGCTTATCCTAAAACTTCTCTGGTTCTGGTAATATACAGTGAGCATCACTGTAAAATTACCTGTAATAAATCAAAGCAAAATATACAATAGAACTAAGCAAAATGGTTTAGAAAATATGAGCTGAATGCTTAATGGACTTCGGAAAAACTAAGAAAAAGGAAAGCTGAAAATGTGTACTGCTTGGTGACAGTGCATTCTACATGTGTAGCATGACTTGTGATTAGGACTGTAAATGTGAGTGCACAGCATATAGATATGCTGTACCAGAGGTCCACAGATCTTCCATAAATTCAGGAGCCACCTCCAAATTCTAGGTCGCAGCAGGCTGATGTGAAGCAGGTTCTGGACTTGCCTGTGAACGTCACTGTTAATCTGCCTGTTCTGCTTGATGCATGTGAATTGATACAAATTTTTCTATGTAATGGATAAAATTGCAATAATTATGCTGAAAATATTAGGCATCACCATACAAAATGTAGAGACACAGGATCTGTGCACCCCTGTACTACACATACTACAGAATTTTTTTTATCCACAGGTAGTAGGTGTTTGCAACAGAAGTGTGTTTAAAACGAAAACTGCTCAGTCCGTTGGGATTCAGTTATAAATAGATTTAACTGTACTTTAAAACCTACCATTAATCAACTTTTATGGGGGCTTTTGTGATGAGGAGTCTTTACATACTTCCCCACAACGTTAATGTATTTTAAACCAATGTTAAAAAGTGTGTTCAGGTAGTGAATGTTTCCATTTTGTAGCAACAGCTTACGAAGTGTGACATGCTTACACAAGGGCAGTTTGGTGCCGGCTTTCTGCACTAACAGTAAGAGCAGTATACACACTAATGGATGTGCTCTTAACATAACAAAACATGTAATATTTGGCAGATTTTGTTCAAGTTTTCAGTGTTAATCTTGCAACATGTCTCATGGTATTTGAGAGAGTGATGTCCTGTGAACTACTGTCATTTGTGTGTATGTACATAGAGAACTCCACTGTCCTATCCATTGTAATTCTCAGGATTTTTATTCATACTTTATTGTATTTTAGTTTATTTTTGTTTCTGTTTAACACAATGACATAACTTTTTCTCATGTCACGTGTCTGTAGGGCCATCAGCTACTGACATTTATGTAGAAATTAATGTCCAATATTTTCTGAAGTCAGAGCAGCAGAAGTAGCAGACTTTCTACTGTGAAGAATTCCATTAGTATTTTCATATTTAATTTGTGTTCCTTGGCTTGTCATTTCTTAATGGAGGAAAAGGTTTTAAAATCTCCATAAAACTTTTTATTTTGTGTTTATGTCTTTGATAACTCGTGAAGGATACTAGGAATAATTTGACAGAAAAAATGCAATGGAAATTGCATTTTGTTTCTTCAGAAGAAATTGTCAGGTTTTAACCCACACTGGCCCACTAGGATGTAGTAGAGTCATAAATTCCATCTGCAGTTCTTGCAAAATGTCTGCCTTGTGACTGGTTTCTTTCAAAGTGAATCCAGTTACTAGGGAATGGAAGAGTTGCACTGATCAGTGTGAATTTCTCATGGAAAAAATTCCAAGAAATGCATGTTGTCGCCAGCAGATGGTAGGATTCACCATGTAAGGAGAGAAATCATAACAGAAGTTGTATGGTTAGCCTGCTGTGAAACAGGACTTGGTGCAGTAAAATGTGGCATTGAATCCACTTTGCCTTTGGACTGGAAGGAGTTCATCATGTGTGATGCACTGCTAAACAGCTGTGGACATTTGACATCACAAACATAACCTATCAGATATTATTATTATTTTTCTTCAGTCTTTACAGGTTCAGCCCTCTGACCTGTTTTAGTACAAAATTAACTTCTTAAATATGAGTCTTCCAGGCAATTAGTAGAACTGCTTGAATGTGGGACTGACATATCACAAGGTCTGTACCTATTTCAGAACAACACACACAGAGGAAATGTGTACATAACAGTCATGTTTCGTGTGGAATTCAAACGCAAGATTTCAGTGTCTGAGTGGCAGAAAACAGTATTTGTCTTAGTCCACACAACCATTAGTGTCTCAGTATTATAGTCTTTAATTAATTGGTCCAATGTCTAATTTATTATTCTTTAAGAATGAAGACATACTGTGGGAGCAGCTCAGTGTCCCTTAGCATGTTGGTGTTACTGTTTGTATTAAATCCAAATTTCAGGTTTATATTCTTGCACATGCTAATTATAATTATGTGTGTTATTGTAGGCTTATTGACCTGGCTATTGACACATATCGCCGTGCCATTGAGCTGCAGCCCAACTTCCCCGATGCATACTGCAATTTGGCAAATGCCCTTAAGGAAAAGGGTCAGGTGGTTGAAGCAGAGGAGTGTTATAATACTGCCCTGCGGCTGTGTCCTACACATGCCGATTCTCTCAACAATCTTGCCAACATCAAGCGGGAGCAAGGCTACATCGAAGAAGCAACTCGACTCTATCTCAAGGCTCTGGAGGTTTTCCCTGAGTTTGCAGCAGCACATTCAAATTTGGCATCTGTCCTCCAGCAGCAGGGCAAACTTAATGAAGCCCTTATGCACTACAAGGAAGCCATCAGGCAAGTATCTGTAATATCAGTGCAGCTTAACTCCTGTGTTATATGATCTAGGAGATTACCTTGACAGTGTATCTTGGAGAAGAGTGATCCATTATTGACATACGAGTACTTAGGCATATAAAAGGGAAAGTTATTTGTAACCTTTTGTATGTTTACATCATTTTCTAGTACAGCAGACCTGCCTCGTTTCTACGCATTGTGATTTATTTGTGGAATAATTATTGTGTCAACCCCCATGCATTGCACTGTAGGTCCCTTACTCCTTCGTTGTCATACTTGTGTAGTGATCCACATATGCACACCTGTTCCCCTGAGTAGGTACCTATATATTGCACGGTACAGAATGTACTTTGGTTGTGCTTTTCATGGTTTTTAGAACTAATATTTGCTTTCATGTTTTACTTATGTCTGGAAAGTGTGATGTATGTGCTGTTGAAGAGCCTGAAGAAAATGTTTGTGAGACAAAGCGATGGTTTTGGATAAGTTGGACAAGGGAATTCTATTTTTGGGGTTAGATGCCATTGTGGTGTAAATGAATCAGCAGTTTCTTCAGAAAACTATGACAGGATCAAGGCAAGCATTAAGGCCAGTACTGCATCAGGTGCGAACATTTCTTGGGTTAGTTTGACCCCGTTCTAAAAAAAGTGGAGAGTCTTGAGTGTACATCTGGTAGGTGAGACATGGAAGTGGTTGCAGTTAGTGGTGCTCTGGTGAGGGACAGGGTCACACCAGTAAAGGCTGGTTTGACAACTGCATTTGTAGTCCATGAATGTAGCATTCAAGGTCCTCACTGTCTCTCCTGAGGGCATCCACAGGATCCTTACCTTGCTCGTACAAATATCCAGGTTGAGGTTCTGCAAGAAACGCCACCTTACTTTTGCAGCCACTCAACAAGGAAATTATTGCAATATTCAAGATTTTTTACACTTCACACACTTTCTGTTACCTTGGATGCAGGTGAAAAGTAAAGCTTTGTTAGTGTCATTGAATGCTGTAAATCATACAGCCTAGCTGACTGCACAGTAAATATAAAGGAGTCCATGGCTGTGAATGGCTGCTGGGAGAAGCTGAGGCCAGAAGAGTTATGTGGGTTCATCAAACAGCAGGATGAATAAGAAACATTATTGTGTTAGTCTGAGCTCATGAAGTTCCAAGAGAAGGATACTCAGATATGGAGGAGGCTGATATCCAGGAAGTTCTCAACTCTTATGCTACTTAGTTAACTGAGGAGGACATTAAACAGCTGTCAGTGCTGTGAAGATAGGCCCCCAAATTGCATATGTCTTAGTTGAGCTTTCCCTGGAGGCCGAGCGTTTCATGGACAGATGCCTGAAATTTAACCATGAGACAGGGGCTAGTATGGCATCATACAAGGGGGTGTATAAGGACATGCAGAAGAAGCCAGAGCAATTGAAGATCAACTCTTTCTTCACCAAGCCTTCACTGTCCCCATCCATTATGTACTGTCCATGTTTCATCACCATGACAACTTCCATCCAGGAGCACTGACATCAGTCCAGTAAACACTAGCACATACTACAAGTATCATGTTTCATGTGTCTTTGGTAGCCCTGACCCAATGTTTCCCCTAAAGTCTTAACTAGATCCATTGCAGTTTAACCATTTATGGGATCTTGGTATGTTGTGTCTGGGGGGCATACAAGAATGTTTCTGGTTTAGGCTTTCTACTGCTTAAGGATGCCATCGTCTTCTTACTTAATTGGCCAGTTTGTGACTTCAACAAGAATGCATTCTTATTGAGGTAGTGTAAACAATTTCCCTGGTTGATGTTAAATGGAAATACAGTGGTATTGCTCATAGTTTTTAAGATGTGTTTATGATTATAGTTCTCCAGTTTGTAAATTGTAATACACATCTACCGTAGAAGAAAGTTCTGAGTCTTCTTAATTGTGAAAATATGTTATTTCATTGTCTCTTAAATTTTGTCAGCCAAATAATCTTGAAACACTCTGGAACACTTGTCATTTATTTTTGATTGTAAATTTCTTATGTATTTCAGGATTTGTATTTTTCTTTTGTTTCTGTCACTTCATGTTTATTATCTTACTACTGTATTTTGTCAGCAGTTTAACTTGTAATGTTAAACATGTACTTTTTTATATTATTTTGCCAAAATGTCTGTTAATTCTAGCCAATATTTTGTATGATATCAGATGCTGGCTGTACTTGTTTACCTTTTTAAATAACTGTAGTCTTTGTTCTTCTTAGGATCCAGCCAACATTTGCAGATGCTTACAGCAACATGGGTAATACTCTTAAGGAAATGCAAGACATTCAGGGAGCTCTCCAGTGCTACACTAGAGCCATCCAAATCAACCCAGCATTTGCTGATGCTCACAGCAACTTGGCTTCAATACACAAAGTATGCGCATCACTTTTTTTTTTTAATTCTTCTCAACTATTGTGGTTTATCACCCTTATTTAATGTCACCCCGAAAGTATGTGACACTCATTTTGGGATATTATAAGTTTATGAAGACAGACAACTTTGAGAGCCTGTCTCCATTAGACAGTGTTGCTCCTCTTCTGGTGGAGAGCATTTTTATCTACCTGTCCTTTCATTCTTTATACTTTGAAAGTATGTGTTTCGTAGCCCATCTGGCTGGTATAGGAGCCACAAAGTAATACAATGCCTAAAGTGTTCTTAGGATTATAACTACTTTGTGAAATGACCGATTTATGATTAATTTAAAGTTTCTGTGTCTGCTGAGTGGAATACTTTTATAGACCATCTAGCTCTGGTTGAAGGAATGTAAGCAGAATATATGACATTTTTTCAGGACTCTGGCAACATCCCAGAAGCAATCCAGTCATACCGCACAGCACTCAAACTCAAGCCTGACTTCCCAGATGCGTACTGCAACTTGGCCCACTGCCTTCAGATCGTATGTGATTGGACAGATTATGAGGCACGCATGAAGAAACTAGTCAGCATTGTGGCTGAGCAGCTGGACAAAAATCGCTTGCCGTCAGTGCACCCACACCACTCTATGTTGTACCCACTGTCCCATGAATTCAGAAAAGCCATTGCTGCCAGACATGCCAACCTCTGTCTAGAAAAGGTGTGTATGTATGTATGTATGTATGTATGTATGTATGTATGTATGTATGTATGTATGTATGTATGTATGTGTATATGTATATGTATTCCCTTATTCATAAACAGAGACACAGGCCTCAGTTTTAAAGTTTCTATATGGCCTATGGTAGAGGGAGAATCTAGGCAACCTTCTTTTTAACAATTTCTTTACACTGTCAACACAGTCCATAACTTAAGCTGTTGGCCTGTTGTTCCACATCCTCCACCCCCACCCCCAGCCCAAAACTAGTAACATTATCTTGTGTTGCTGACACGCTGAGGATCAGCAACGCAGAAGTGCCCCCTGTTGTGTATCAAGTTTGTATATCTTAAAATAGCCGCATTTGTCGATTGAGCTCCTAAATCTCAATAGTTTGAACAGATGGCATATAAGAACAGAAATATTTGAAGTAAAATTTAGTGAATCCAATATGGCAGCTTCCATGTTTGAAGTTATTTTTGTCAAAATAAATTGTGAAGTGTTTGTAGAAATCTTTATGCAAATAACAGTGGTGATGGTGAGTTCCTAGTTGATAGTGGTAATAGTATTAGAATATTTTAGTTAGGAAAAGACTGTTTACAAACCGTGGGAAGACAGGTTATGTTGTAATTGTGATAAGCTGCTGATTGTAGATAGTGTATATGAAAATGTATATTTTGCTCCAGCATTCATGCACATACGTGGATTAGTTTAGTTCAGTTATCTGCAAACAGAAGGCTGCATTGATTTAAAACGAGTGAGGCCGTTTCTTAAATAAGTCTGTGTCATTCAGTCTGTTGAAGCATGTCTCTAGGAGACAGGAAGAGAAGAACAGCTGTTAAACACCAGGGCTGCTAGTGACAGCAATTTGCGTATGAACATTTTCAAGCACTTGAGCCTGGAGAGGCTTAAGAATACATTGAGGTGTTGTTGTGGTTTGAGCCCAATCTTGCTGCATGTATTCTGTGTAATATTTTTATGTTGGGGTTCTGTCCTTCAGCAAAACCTAAAATTCGGATTTCAGCATAATAAATGACCCAAAACAAACAAACAAGAAATATGGTGTGGGTATGTGTAATGTAGTACTTGTGGGGGTTTCACATTTGCCCATTTCTTTCTTCAATTGACCACTATTTTGTTGATGACATGCAACTCATGGGTGCTGTTTTTGTTATATTTCAGTCTCTTACCCCAGTTTTAAGTGTATTCTGCACTGCTTAAAAGAATAAACTTGGCTGTGGCATTGTACTGTTCATTAATGTTAAAAAGTAATACAGTAAAACCCTGTTAAGACATTTTTGAAAGTTCCAAGAAAATTTGACATCTTAAGCAGGAAATGTCTTAAAACGGTACGAGCAAAAAGTTCTATTTTTTAAATTTTTTCTGAACTTATTACTTATATGCTGAATTTGTATAATTTGCAGCTGTCTTGACACATTTTCACCTGTATCCGACCATATAACCATTTTGTCTGTAACCTTTTGTTCAGTTTTATTTACACCTTTAACTAGACCGTCACTGACTTTTCGTTCACAAGTTCATATTTCATTCCAGATGTTTACTTTTCCTTGAAATATTTGACAGGCTTGGTTTATCTTGCTCTTTTTTCAAAAACAGTTGCATTATACATCTTCAGATTTCATGGGTTTGCTATTAGGTAGACCGTTAGTGGTAGTCAGTAGTTGCAGTCGTTTTCACTAACTCTGCGGTGAGTTTAATTTATTTTCTGGAATTGCTGATGTAACTTATCTGCACACAGTCACCACAAATGTCTCACACTCATGCTACACCATGATGCGTTTGTAGTACCGCCGATAAATTACATTCAAACACATTGTCACGTGCAAGCACCCATGCATCTGGCGTCAAAATGCTGTGCCCCCAGTGGGGTGGCTTACATACCTCACTGTAGAACTCTTCGCCAGCAAGGTGGAATACCGGTTTGCATGGGCTAGCACATCTAAACTTCTTCAAATGTTACTGGCTGCCTGAATTCCCTCCTAGAGACCAGCCAACTGAAACTTCCACATGTCAGCATTGCCAGATGTAGGCTCATGTAGGTCACGAAACAGCTAGGGTAGGCTTCTGGCCCTCAAGTACAATCTTTCGGTCATCATGCCAGATGCCGAGTAGTGAGGACTGACTGACTACAGTCTCTGCATCACGAAGAAATACAACGCCCCCAAGCCATGAGGTTGTGACATTCTGCTGTGTGAAACTTGCAGAAATGACCCTGGAGATAACCTATAGGAACTTAGTATCACATATTTCTAAATCAGGGGGCCATAAACAGCAGGGCACGCTTGGGAATTGTTTTTATATAACGTATTCACTGTTTGCATAAAATGTTGTCAGAAGGGGAGTAGTAATGATTAAGGTGAACTTGTCTGTATATAAACACAGTTGAATTGTTCCACCAGAATTTTGAGCTCATACATTAGGTGATACAAATAAGAAAGATCTCTTTTCTTTTTTGTTATAGTAATTTCAGTATACTGTTGAGGTGATGATCAGAGAGTTTACATTTGAATTTTGTTTTAGTTTGTGAGACATGGGGGGAGGACATGGGCATGTGTGTGCATGCATGAGAATTAACGAGTCAAGGTGTTTTGATTAATCCCTAAGACGTCCATATGGCAGCAAGTTTTTACTGTTATTGTACATTGGTATCTTCTTTGGTTTATAGCAATAAATGAATTCTTTGGTTAAACAAAAAACTAAGAAGAACATAAGGCTGCCATCTGTCAACAACAGTGTGAAATATGCGCGTGCACACAATCTGAGCATGAATTTCAAAATATCTTGGAGATATGTTCTGCGTTTTAGACATTGTAACTGCCCATGTGTGATGGTAGGTTTTAAGTGTTTTTGGCTTTGTATACAGTAACTTCCTATGTTAACAGATACATGTGCTGCACAAACCTCCGTACAAATATCCAAAGGAACTGGCTGGTAATCGCTTGCGCATAGGCTATGTGTCTTCAGACTTCGGAAACCATCCAACTTCACACTTAATGCAATCGATCCCTGGTTTGCATGACAAAACCAACGTAGAAGTTTTCTGCTATGCATTAAGTCCAGATGATGGGACCACATTCCGAGCCAAGATTGCCAGGGAGGCCGAACATTTTGTGGATCTGTCACAGGTAAAGGTGCTTGCCATAAATAGAAGTGAAATTGCCTTCACCACCACCACCACCACCACCACCACCACCACCACCACCACCACCACCACCACCACCACCACCCCCACAACCAACACCCACACCACAAAC
>BLKM01000721.1:524206-549766 GCA_013340265.1 Coptotermes formosanus
CCCCCCCCCCCCCCCCCCCCCCCCCAGATACAGGGCAGGTAGTAGTAAGGTGTGAGGGAACGCATTTTCCACCATATGAATGGGCCAGAAGAGCTGTGCACATACAGCAGGGTTAATAAACCATTGGTGCCACTTCATATTTTGGCTGCTGCTTATGACAAATTTTGTCTGTGTTAATATCTGAATCCACGATATTAAAGAACTGTCTACCAAACCATAACTGCGTAAGATATATTTTTGGTATTCTCCTCAAGTCCTTCCTTTTGCTGTTCAAACAATACTAGATCATGGCTGGTAGTGAAATCAAAAGAACTACAATGGTCTGGGATGTTAGGTCATGTAGTCTGGCAGATAACATTGATTACTGAAGTAGCTGATTCCTCGTAAATGTCGGTACAAATCTGCCAGACTACATGGTATCACATTCCAGAAAATGATATATCTTTGTTATTTGCACAGTTGATCCTGACCATTGCCATGAATGTGTACTTGTATGTCACACAAGTTGGTCTGTGTTGCAGATTCCATGCAATGGCAAAGCAGCGGATCGCATCAATGCTGATGGAATTCATGTTCTTGTGAACATGAATGGGTACACAAAGGGTGCCAGAAATGAAATCTTTGCTCTAAGACCTGCACCAGTACAAGTCATGTGGCTAGGATATCCTGGTACAAGCGGAGCCAGCTTCATGGATTACCTTATCACCGATGTGGTGACGTCCCCACTTGAGCTGGCAAGCCAGTATAGTGAGAAACTTGCATACATGCCGCACACTTACTTTATTGGTGACCACCGACAGATGTTTCCGCATCTTAAGGAGAGAGTCATTCTTACAGACAAGGTTTGCAGTGTTATCTCTCTTGTTATTGCCTTCAGTACTTTGGATTTGATACTGAATTGCTGTTACAGTTGATAAAACATTCTTAAATAATCTGTGAACTAAAGAACGTTTTTGAAGGGCACAAACTAAAGTGATGTGCAAGCTCAGGATTGTGGTTGATTGATGCTTTATTTCATGAAACTGTTTCAACTGAATAAGGTATGTAGTGTCAAAGGAGATATCGAGATTGTAGGTGAGAACATAGAAGGAAGTGGTCTTGGCCTGTGTCATTACAGGACAGTAGTTTTCACTTGGGGAGACAGGAACACCAGTAAAGTGAAGTTGTTCCAGTGTTTGATAATGAAGCAAATTATCTGAGATTATGAATAGAACACTGTAAGTTAAATTTCCTACAAAACTAATTATAATACATTTATTTGTTCAGTACATAACATTGTCATGAAGGGCAATACTGTGTGATTCTATGCTTTTTCTAAACTAGCATGCCGATAAAGATTTCTTGTTATAATTTTAACTGTCATTTAAGCTTCTTATCCCAGAATTTTTGTGAAATATGTGAGAAGCCCATTTCAATTTGCATCCCAAGAGCCAAAGCTAGATGGTGTAGTGCTGACACAGTAGATATGTGTATGGAAGGTATCCATTTTGCTTCTCAGGCTGGTAGATATTTTGACACATTTTGGGCTTTCCTTAGTCTGTCCAAGCAAATGCCAAAAGAATTCCTTGAAATAGGTCAGGACTTTGCAAGATTTGGGGTTCCCACAGCAGTGATATGATGCTTGTCATTGGGTGGGTGGTTCCTGGCACTTGAAAGGCTTACATTCCTTAGAAACATCAGGAACCACCCATCCATTGCCACAGCATCACATCTTAGAGACCTGAATCCTCGTAACATAATTGCCTCCCTCACCATTCTCACCTGTTTACTATTTGTGGTCAACTTCCCGTCTCAGTGTGTAGTACAACCAAATGTAACATGGTGCCAGATAGTGATCAGATGAAGATTAAAATGGTACATAGTAACACAGGATGTGGCTGTTAAGTGCCTGGAATCATTCTAGAATTCAGCCTGCTGTGTTATTTTATATGTGATCATGTTAAAGTCATGTCTGTGCATGTTTTTCCTTGTGCAGGCTACAGTTTCAACACTGTGGCTGTAGTTGTTTCAAAGCTGTGGCAGAAATGAAAGGTGCATGTGTGTGTTCATATATCTCAGCAAGTGTCCTTAGTCAGCATTTAGGGCAAGTATTAGTATTGTTAGGAAAGAGTGCAAGTGAAATGTGTGCAGTGCTGTCTAAAGCATATGACGCAGAAAATGTAAAGAAATGAAGTTGTTTTAAAGTGGAATAAGTGGTTCAGAGAAGGTCAAGAGAATGTGGAAGATATCAAAAGAAGCAGTTGTCTGAAAACATACAGATCCATTGAAAATGCTGAAAAACTGCAGAATCTTGTTTGTTCAGACACATATTTAAGTATCCAAGAAGTGGCATAGGAATTACATTTAGATAAAGAAATGGTGAGACAAATTTTAAGAAATGGTTTGTGCATAAAAAGTGTTTTGTGAAGCAAGTCGGAAGACTTTTGACTGACAAAAAGAAACAACATTTCAGTGACGTGTTCCCATCTGGTTAGGAAATTGCCAAATAATTTTTATCAAAATCCGACACTAGATATGAAATGTGGTGCTTTCAGTATGACCCAAAAATCAAGTGGCAAACCATGCAATGGAAACCACCCCCATGGCTTGCATGACAGAATCAAAAATGAAGGCTGCTTATCGCTTCAAATTCATCCCACAAGGCCAGTCAGCCAAGCTTACTGTATAGAAATACTGACAAGGTTAGGCCTACATGAAGCTGCGAATACAAAAAGGCCCAAACTTTGGCCAACATTTGGTTCCTCCGTCATGACAGTGCTGCAGCTCCGTCAAGCAGTTCATGGAAAAAATTCTATTTTGGCTTGGAACACCCCTCTTATTTGCCAGATTGGGCTGTTTCCAGACTTAAAAGTCCATCTTATGGCAACAAGGATTTCTGGGCATTGAAGATGTTCAGAAAGATGTGATGGCAGCACTGAAGATTATTCCAGAACAAGAGTTCATAAACGTTTCTGACAGTGGTAACATCATGAGGCTAAGTGTATGTAGCTGCTCAAGAGGTCTGCTTTGAAGGTGACCCCTTACCATTAAGCTGCAATTATGTGGGAATACAATAAAACCTCTTCAAGTCTAAATCGGGTATTTAAAATGCCATATAATTCAAAACATATGACATCCCCTGGCTTTAAACATAGGAGTCTGTGTACTTTTTAATATAGCAAGTTCAAAATACAGTTAATCGTAATTGAAGTGTTACTACCACTCTTTGATTACTAAAAGTTGAATAGTTTGAAACAAAAGAAAAACTTGAATAGTCTGGAATCCAATGATGTGGCAGTCATTTTAGTGTGGCATAAATATTGACATACTGATGAGCAAGCTTCAACCAAAAAGAAAGGGAGCCACACCAAACAGTACTGAGTGGAACAGAGTCAGCTCCTCCCCATTGCACCTGATTTTTATGGCTGTATTTAATAAAATCGAGGATTCATTCTCCACACTCAACACCTGTTATCATCCCTTTCCTATGAGAGTGGACTCTGCTGAGGTTTATGTACTGCCTCAATAAAATAATAAGATATTCTGCCTTGTTTGTTTGTTATAGGATTGTAATTAATTTTTTCCAGAACCAGTGCTGGACAGCTTAGTGTGCACAATAACAAGTGGTTATAAACAATGTTGTAAGATCCGTACTATGAGGCTTCTGCTGCGATGCTGATGAGATGTGCATAATATCCCAGAAGAACGTAGATCTCAGTGTTGTAAGATGTTTTGTTTGTGCTTTTGTAGTCTGGTGCCAAGAAGGAAGTACCTGACAATGTGGCTGTGATCAATGCAACTGATCTGTCCCCTATCATGGAGCACACCCAAGTGAAGGAAATTAGAGAGCTTGTTGCCCCTGACAACAAGATCAGTACCCGACCTGTCGAGATTTCTCTGAAGGTAGCAGAACTTCCTACCACCACACCCATAGAGGTAAACACAAGAAATGGAACATCAACCATACCATGAAATCTGTGTGGTTTCATTTCGCTTGAGGTTTTATTTAACTGCCCAGGATTTGCACATAAATTTTTTGCTATTAAAAAAAATGATTTTAGAGGTAGAAGTTTTGTGCAGTAAAGTAAAATCCCAAGTTTATAGTCTGCAAATTTTCTTTGCTGGTAGCTACAGGTAGTGCACTCACTGAGGTGACTGTGACATGCTCAAGGTATGCTAGAAATTGTAGTTCTTTTAATATGCCATGAAGCATTCTTTTGTATTCTCATGTGTCTGTAATCTATTAGCACTGTCTAAGCACTTAGATAGAATTTTTAAATTGGCACATACGCAGTCTCATACATTGCCATAGCCTGAAAATTGGCCTAGACTGTGCCATGTTGGAAGTTAGGATTTCAGAATGCATCACTTGGGAGAAACAAGTGAAAATCAAGAAGAATGGGTAGGGATTTAGCCAATTCCCTTCCTCCTCCACCTTCTCCTGTACACTAGAGTTGTTAGGTGCCAGAGTCAGTTTGGACCTGGTGTTGAAGAGAGACATAAGTGGGCCATACCACAGAAGGAATGAAGCCACACTCCCATGTGAATGTTATTTTTGCAGACAATGATCGCATCTGGACAGATCCAAACTTCAGTGAATGGTGTGGTGCTGCAGAATGGACTAGCAACAAATCAAACAAATAACAAAGCTGCAACAGGTGAAGAAGTCCCACAGAGCATTGTGATCACAACTCGCCAGCAGTATGGCCTACCTGATGAAGCTGTTGTCTACTGTAATTTCAATCAGCTGTACAAAATTGATCCCCTCACGCTACAGATGTGGGTCCACGTAAGTGTAGTCCTTTCCATTTCTTGTGTGGTCTTCTGTATCAGTCCAGAACCAAAGCTTTTGTATAGAAAGGGTCATGTTTTGAGTTGGAGTTTTACCTGTTGATTTGTATGGGTGTGAGAGAACTTAGTCTTTTGGTGTGGTGTGGGAGGGAACATTTAGAATTAAGTGAGGATGCATAAAATTCAATAATAAAACAATTTGTACTCTTCACCTGATATTGTGAGCAATGAAATGAGGGATTAGATGGGCAAGACATGTGACATACATAAAATATATGAGCAAGGTGTACCCAAGAGAAGTCATTATGCAGGAGTCCTGGGTGTAGATGGGAGGATAATATTAAAATGGGTCTGAGAGGCATAGGATGTGAAAGTAGATGCTGGTTTTAGCTGGCTCAGGATATGGTCCAATATCAGGCTTTGTGAACACCGTGACAGAACCTTAGAATTCCACATAAGCAGGTAATTTGTTCTTGGGCAAGAATAGTTGCCAGTGTTTCAAGAAAGACCCTATACTGTGATACTGTATTATAACATGGACACCCAGTAATGTCATGCAGCTGATTTGTGCTGAAAAATAAAATGCCATACGGGAACTAGCCAACTTCACAGAACACTTTGTCAACAGATACTGAAGCATGTTCCGAACTCTGTGCTGTGGCTGCTGCGCTTCCCAGCCGTTGGCGAACCCAACCTGCAGGCAGCAGCCCAACAGCTGGGCCTCCCACCAGGAAGGATCCTGTTCAGTAATGTGGCAGCTAAGGAGGAACACGTTAGGCGAGGACAGTTAGCTGATGTGTGTTTGGACACACCCTTGTGCAACGGACATACCACAAGTATGGATGTTCTGTGGACTGGCACACCTGTGGTTACACTTCCAGGTACAGTAGAATTCTGGTGCCCATGGGATTGGACAGGTGCTGGATTATTGGATGTTGCAAATTATCGAAAAATGTGGATTCTCAGGCTCTCTGTGCTCACCTGTGTTCTTCCAGGTAATTTTTGTTACTGCTCCTGTACTTGGGCTGCACCACCAATCAGAGGAATATTCCATTTTGATATCTCCTTTATCTCTTAGTTTAGGGTCCTCTTCTGTGTTTTCTGGAGTCCTCATAGCTGCAGAAGTTGATGGAGTAGGAGAGAAGGGGTCAGGAGGTAACACAACAGTTGATGTACAAATCCTCTTGAAGGCCTTTTGAACATATCACAGAGATCTGCCTCTTTCATTGATGGTGCTTTTTTCTGGTAAAAGGGGAAACTTCCAGTCTTGGGACTGCTCCACCTCAAGTGCCAAATTATCAGGATTTCCAGATTATCAGATGACAGATTAAAGGAATTTTGCCATATGTTGACTTTGGGGTGTATTTAAATTTGACACATCCCTTAATGGTTTTGTGATTATCCCAATTATGCAGTTCAACTTTCCTACAGGATTTTGTCATTAACACTGCAGTGCACTACCGAATTTAATTAATTTCCTGCCATTAGTAATACCAACTTTGCACCCATGCAGAGATCTCATGTGTGCGTGCGTGCATGTAACCCCAGTGCCACTGTCAAGGGTTTGGAATTTTATGTGCCAAATATGCATTAAAGCTGATCACAAAGTAGCTTGACAGGGACACAAAATCTGTTCATAACATCCACGTGCCTCATGATAACTGGTGAATCATTTCATATATAAATGTGGAATTGGTTTGGGATTGAAATGTAAATGCACATACAGATTGTAGAAGCACCTACTCCAAGAATTCTGATACTTTGGCATACTTTGGCAGTTGAAGAAGATAGTTCCAAGTCCAGAAGGTTTGGTGTTGATAACGTCCAGTATGCTTAGTGACTTCATGATTTTATCTTGTGTTATCTGTACTGACCACTTGTCTCCTGCTTCATCAACTTCTTCAGCTAGGAAGACCCCCTGATCCACAGGCTCCTGCTCCTTCAGCATCCCTAGTAGAAATTGAAGAGACCCCACAAAACGTAGAAGGAGGTCCTGATGCTTGTGAGCCAACAGCTGAAGGAGATGTGCCAGTGGAATACTCTTCCCAGTTAGTTGTGGAGTGGAAATACAGGAGCAGGGCACATAGTAACCAGCAAACCATAATGATCTGAAATATATTCAAGACTACGAGTAACTTCGTGTAGACACTCCTATTGAAATTCACTAACCTGAAGCCCACAGATTTTAATGCCTATAAGGCCTTTCCTTGAACTCTGTAACAGACAGCTTCAAAAATATTTTTGTTAGTTATGTCATACAAAACCCATGATACTGAGTAATCTTGAGCAGTTTCTATTTATTCAACTGGTAAGTAAATTCTCTTTTTTGTATATTGAACCTAAAGTTACATCAGTGAATTGATACAAGCATATCAGTGGCTGCTCTTCATGGTCAGCACCATCAGGACCACATCCTCACTCCCTGTTCTCTCAAAATTCCGGTTTATTATTATACTAGCAGTGTTTTTCCCTTCTGCCAGTGGTACTATAACCATACATTGTATGATACCTGGGCAGTGAGGTTTTACTGACAAGCATGTCATGTTCTCACTTTGCCCTTGGCTGTGTGATATCTCATTTTATAGTTGTAGTCACGTTCACTTTCATGTGCTGTGTGACATTTACCGTGTTGTTGGAGGAGTGCTACAAATTAAGTTATTGGAATCGTCTGTGTGGTGTTTCCTAGAAATGATGCACTTAGTGCCTATTTTTGAAATGGTAACATTTCGGGGGGTTGTCTCTCCAAGAACTTCTTAGGTTCCAACCACACATTTAACCCTCCATCTGAGCTGTATGAGCAACAAGCTTGTAATGAACAGAAAACAGGCAGTGTTCCGTGTTGGAGGAATGACCCTAGTTTGGGTTTACCATGGGTGATGGTAGAGTTGTGTTATTTGGGCGTCCAGTGCCTAGATTTTGATATGAAAAGAGACTGAAATTATTCCTGGGGTTATCTGTCCAAGAGGAACAGATATTTTTGGTGCCATTTTCTCTACAAGTCTCCTTGGAGGAACAGGGTGGGACAGATGAATAGACACTTAGCTGTTATTTGTAAATACAGACACACATACAGATTTCCTCCTTACTTAGTTCACCTGTGCAGTGCCCTTCCTTTAAATCATAGACATGTATAAAATTGTAAACATGCTCAGTATTAATTAATGAAGTATAATTGAGGCCGTCTAGTTGCATACGAGCCCAACATACTAAACAGAAATCCTGAGAAAATTATTCTTTTGTGAACACTGGAGTTTCTTGAATTGTTACTTGGCAACAGGAATAGAAATGTATATGATCAAAGGTACTTCAGTTTACTTATGCAAAAATTTTGAATGCCATGCATGTATTGGAGCACAGCTACAATAATTTCACTGTGTGATCAGTAGAAGTCAGATGTGTGCAGTGATACTGACATCCCAATTTTGGACACTTTGTTTTAGGCATTTACAGAAGTGGATGCCACAGTCGCATCCATTTACCATTGTCCTTTGTTTTTTCAGCTCCTTTAATCCTGAGAATTTTTTCACACTTTTAATTTCAAATATTTTCTGGCATTTGTAAGGTCTGCTGTCTCCCTTTGGTTTGCTCACAACCCCATATTCTGTCGCCACTTCCATGTATTTGTACATCCCTTTACTGCATGGCTTGCTTCTCTGTCATGAAGACAGAGGCAACAGGTTACTTGAAATGTCGGTACTCTTCTGCCAGACTATACAGTACCACATCCCAGAATCTACTCTTTGTTCAGGTACTTTCTGCTAGTCCCCTCACTGACTGACTCTAGTGATGGTAGCTTTTGCAGGAATGGTGCTGAAGTTTTTGGTGCAGTAGTACTAGCATGTGCATTGGTTGTCATTGTATTGGAAAATATTCCTGCAGGAGAAACACTGGCATCTCGTGTTGCTGCATCACAGTTGGCGACACTTGGTTGTCCTGAACTGGTTGCTCGCACCCGACAAGAATACCAAGACATTGCAGTACGCCTGGGTACTGACAGAGAATAGTAAGTATCAGTTTCACGTTAAAGTTATCAGTTTGGTCTTTCTTGTTCTAGCTGGTCGACATGTGCTGTTGCTTATGCGCAAGTACCTACACACTGATATTTTACGGCAGATGAACTTCATCTTTTTTTCTCTCTTCCTAATCATCACCACCCTATGCGTTACTGTCTTTTGCTGCTTTGTGATCCACTTCTTTTGCACCACCATCACTTCATCACAGCATCACTTCTGTCCCAACCACTACTTATTGCCTCATCCCAACCTTGCCCTTATACTTACCGCCACAACACCTCTATCACATGACACTCCTGCCTACATAAACTTCACAGCATAACCATCAACTCACTACCAGCTCACTATATCACCACTGCCAGTACCTCCATCATCATGTTTACACATCAACTCGCTGCACTGCCATTGCTGTTACAGTGAAACTTTGATGTTGCACTCTCGGGTTTTACAGTTGACATTCACACTTTACACACTTTGTTTGATCCTGACCGAAGACTATAAGAATAATGTTAAGTCATTACCACTTTTTTATGTTTCCCAAATGTGCACTTTCCTTTTCAAGTCCTGGCAAAGTCAGTTTACCACTTTTATGTTCACAGCCTTCTGTTTTCAAAATGCCAGGGAAATGGTTGTACTCTTCCGTTCATGGTCAGGGTGTGTCTTAGAATGAAATAAGTGTGTCTTTTTACTTCACATGAGAGCTTAGTCACTCTCACACGCACGCACATTTTTGTGTCTGCTAGTGTACGTGTGTAGCTATGGCCCTTTTTTATATAACTTGTGCTTGAAACTTATTCATGGCACTAAGACATTTCTTCTTCCCTCCTTTCTCTGTGCCCTTCCTCCCCCCACCACTGCCATCACTGAGAAACACAGATACAGCAGATGGAAAAACATGTGATTCAAGTATTATTATTATTATTATTATTATTATTATTATTATTATTATTATTATTATTATAGCATAAGTTTACGTGTATATTGAAACATTTCAGACTGGCATCACGTTTGAGACTTCCAGTGGTTAATAGCAAAATGTACCCACTGTGAACCTTTCTGTAGCAGCAGAAATCTTTGCTGTATTGACTAACACTGTTGTGTTCCAACATGTGTTCCATGAAACTCATGTAAGATTTACTTGCTGCAAATGTTCTGTGCTGTAAACATTAAAATAATTTGGTCCCAGTGTATATTTTACTGTTTGGTACATTTAGAAATATTTAAACCTAAAAGAACACTTAGCAAATGCTATAGAAGTAACATATTACCAACTTTTTTCTTTGTTATTATTATTACTATTACTACTACTCCTACCACCACCACCACCACCACCACCACCACCACCACTATTATTATTATTATTATTATTATTATTATTATTATTATTATTATTATTATAGCATAAGTTTACGTGTATATTGAAACATTTCAGACTGGCATCACGTTTGAGACTTCCAGTGGTTAATAGCAAAATGTACCCACTGTGAACCTTTCTGTAGCAGCAGAAATCTTTGCTGTATTGACTAACACTGTTGTGTTCCAACATGTGTTCCATGAAACTCATGTAAGATTTACTTGCTGCAAATGTTCTGTGCTGTAAACATTAAAATAATTTGGTCCCAGTGTATATTTTACTGTTTGGTACATTTAGAAATATTTAAACCTAAAAGAACACTTAGCAAATGCTATAGAAGTAACATATTACCAACTTTTTTCTTTGTTATTATTATTACTATTACTACTACTCCTACCACCACCACCACCACCACCACCACCACCACCACTNTAAGCAAAAGCCAGTGCCACTGAAATGTTCTTGTATCATCATCATAATCACCACCACCACCACAATCACCACCACTATTATTATTATTATTATTATTATTATTATTATTATTATTATTATTATTATTATTACATTATCTCCTTTATGCAGGGTATTCACACTTGTATACCTGAAACAAACCATGTTTCTAGGGTATACAGTGTCGCACCTATTCTGCACATACTGTTAATGGTGCATATAGCACTGTCTTCAATATTAAACTCTTTTGTGCTTCTACATTAGCACTTTCCACAGTGTGTGCTGTGCCCAATATAGCTGTTTTCTGTAGTTCCTTGACTTCTTGTTTTCCTGGTATGCTGCTCAGGTATTTTATCCAAATGTATGTCTTCTAGCTTCCCAATTTAGACATGCTGCTTTATTTTCCCATGATGCTTTGGCTTAGCCCACAGAAATTAACATTTGATAAGAATGATTCGCAGGTAAAGTTTCCCATTGTGTTATTAGCTCATCCACAGTAGCAATGTGTGTTTGATAGGTTGGTGGGTAACTCACTATGATTTAGTTATTTCACCCAAAAAAGTTAACATTTGACAAATATGATTCACAACATAGTGTCACATTGTGTTATTGTCTTGTTCACATTAGAAAAATATATTTTAGAGATATATGTCACTCTCACTCAGCTGTAGAACTATATTTATATAATACTATGTACTATAATACTATACTATACTATACTATACTATACTATACTATACTATACTATACTGTACTATAATATACTATAATACTATTTTAAAAGTGTCTATGACAAATATTTCAAGCACAATTAATTAGCAACAAAGTGCATTACTTACCCAGTCAGCATATTGCAAATTGACTTTCACTGAACGTCATCCAATGAAGTAGACCAGGTTTCGGTTTTTATAATATGGTACATTCAGTGTAATAGAATTTGTTATGATAAATTAAAACAATATATCGGTGCCTTAGAAATGCTTACCCCAGATGTGTAACCAGCAAAGCAGTGTACATAGAACTTCATACTGAATGGTAATTGTCATCTGACAAAAAAGGATCGTTGAAATAAAATTATCAGGAGTGAATTATAGCAGTGAACAGGTAGAAACTGTAGAAGCTTTTAGAAAAAAAAATTGTCAAAATAAACAAAAAGGAAATTCTCAGAGAGAGGAGTGTGAAGTTGGTTTGAGACCATGGCATTCGGGGAGAAGGGAATGTTCCTTGGCTAATCAAGAAATTCCCTGCATCTAAAGTTTCAGTACTCTATTGCTCCTTCCTTCATCTACCATTGACACAGCAAACTAATACATAAAAGCTTGACACAGGATAATCTTCACAACTGATGACATCACTAAGTAAAACGCTTCTTTTTCAAAACTTAAAAGTCTATAAATATGTGATCACTAGTTGATATATTGCAATATATGTAAACGATATACATTAAAAATACCTTCAGTGAAAGCTGTGATGTCCAGTACCTCCAGAGTGAAGGGGTTAGTGGGTATTGTACTTTTTCCACTAGTAAAATGTTGTACCTAATGTGTATTGGCATACCTAGCAGCTCCATGGGCAGACCTCATCACTTAATTTGTCACTTGATATCCTGTCCTGTTTTCCCTAACACACTTACTATTTCCTTTTCATCGGTACTTATGTGGGCGCACGCACACATATGAAATCTTAAAAAAAAAGGAAAAACGGGAAACCCGATAATCAAAGGCTGAACTCTTTGGAATTGGTGCTGGGCGCTGCTTGTCTGTGGAAAAGTGAAATGTAATGGACCTCTTAGTCAGTTTCCAGTTAATGGGGCTTTGTGGATCATCCAGTGCCAGATACTGTTGCTTTTGCAGTATTAATCTTTCCTGCTCACGAAGCTTCATTTTGTCAGATTCCTAACACCCAACCCCCTTTCCCTTCTCTCTAAAGTCTTAAGCAGGTTTCAGGGTGCATGTTTTGAATGCCTTGCCAAGTTCATCTGTTGCATTCAGTATGATGCTGTTTCAGCCTGAAGGCCACACGTGCTAAAGTGTGGCGTGCACGAACAGAGAGCCCCTTATTTGACTGCTTGCAGTATGCCCAGGGCATGGAGAAGCTGTACAAACAGATGTGGGAGCGACATTCCCATGGGGAGAAGCCTGACCATATTGTGGATAAGTAGGCCTTTTCAGGCACCAAGCAAGCTGTGTCTGGAAGTTCTCTCACCCAGTTTTTAATTTATGTTATCAGTAGAGTTTAGACCTGTAGTACTGTTTTAACAGCTGCACAATTTGATGTTAAGTTTTTAACCTTAGTTTTCTGCTGTTTATAATGGGTTAATTTGTAAAGGAGCTGTGACCAAACAGTTAATCTATGTTATATCCCATTATGTGCTTCCAGACACAGAACCTTACATGAGTAAAATTACCCTGTCACTCACGTAAAAAGTATTCTGTGTGGCATTTTGTATTGCTGTTAAATTTCATTTCTGATGTACTGTAAATGTTTGCAGAACTCAAAATTAATAGCAAATAGCTACTGGACTCCATAGGTATCATCCATGCATCTCCCACGCAACTAAAATATTGGTTTCCTTTTTATTTTACTTGTAAGTTTTAAATTATTTTCAGAAAACAAAAAGACAATTGTTTATTTATGATGGAATTGACCCTGTTTTGAGTATTGTGATTTCGTAGCCACTGACTTCATCTGTCAAGAGCTCATAGACACATCTATTCTCCAAAGATGTGACCTCAGTATAATCGGATCTGTAAAGCAAAATCAATCATTTGAGGTTCTAAAAATGTTGTGACAACCAATGCCTAGAAGCTCTGAGTTTTCTCCCAATATAAATTTTTAAATATTGGTAGTATTGATGTTTGAGAGAGATGGAAAGAGGTGTGCTATGTAGTCCGGAACATTGTATGTGACTGATAGATATCCCCACCCCCATACCTCAGGCCCATGCTACCTTTTATGTCTGTCAGTTGGTGGTTTACAACTGTAACTGAGAATTGGTGTATGAAAAATATTAAAAATTTGCATTAAAGTGAGCAAAATGAAATATTGTATTCATTCTGTAATACTGTTTAATATGGAACATGAAGTGGAGGAGAGGAATGTTGGACGCACCTGAAGCAAGGCCTTTGATATTAGTATGATAATGAGAAATGTTTCATTGTAACTTTCATTTGTGAAACACAAAGAATTAAACATTTCCTGTGCCAGTTGTAAATGTTTTTTGATTTGTGTAGCAACTTCACAGAAATTACAGAAATGTGTGTGTTTTGGACATGAATGTGATACTTAACAGTTGTGTCAGTTTTGTCAAGAAGATTGATTGTCCTTACTTTCAAGGATTATAAACTGCTGGGAAGTAAAAGTTCCTTAACCTTTTAAAGCCTAGCGGTAACTTTACATACGACCAGGTTTAACATTAAAATATCCTACATGGTGCCCACATTGCGTTTATATGTTTTGTACAGATCTCACAACAAACAGCAACTTTTGCCTTTTATAACATTAAGAGGTTGGTTTTTATAACCGACGTGGAGAGCGTTTACAGCGCGGTACACACTGAGTCCTTATATAAAACTGGCACACTTCGTCTTTAAAAGGTTAATCCAGATTCCCGTTAGTTGTCACACATTATCAAAAATGTTGGTGCTGTATTAAGGGAGATGTGATTGTGGTCTTTTTTATGCCTGTGTGCCCCGAAATTTACCTCTCAGGACTGAGGAAAATCATGGCAACTCAGCCAGTATGGTCATGTCTTGGGTGAATATGAAGAAGTAGTTAACTGCATTCTGGTTCTGTGTTTGATGAGATGGAGTATTAGATTTTTCAAAGTGTAGTCTGTCTAATTCTGGTTAGGTGTACCATAACAGATTATTATTGAAAGGATAGTCTTCCAGGTTCTTATGCCATTTAGGATAAGGGACAAAAGATCAACCAGTCTCAAGACTTCTAACAACACAGGTAACAAAACTTGAGGCACATGCCCATTCCTGAAGTGGGATTTGAACCCATGACAGTACACACCGTAGACCATGTGGACACAGACTAGTCTTATGGGTAAATTCCAGAGCAGTGCAAGCCGGGACCGCAGAGAGTTCACGCCTCCAAAGACAACACAGTACACAGTCAACAGCACATTCTCACTGAACTATAAAGTGCAACCTTAGTGTAACAATAACAAAAAGCTCTCCCTGTAGATGACCCAGCAGGGTCGAAACATGTAGGAGTGTGTTACAATTGATGATAAAACTCTCTTTGTGCATTTGTTGGTGATTAGTGTTTTTGTATAATATAGTGCATGGACATGGAACACATTAAATAGTTGGTCTAGTTCACATGGCTTGGACAATTTTAATGTTCTAGGACTGTGCTGTGAAACATACGTGCGATTAGTGCAGTTCTAACGAAAGAATAGAGGTAAAATCAGTCGTGCCAAGTGTAGTCAGAGCCACTGGGAGCGGGTTGGGACACGGGTGTAAAATGTTTTTGGCCTCCCTAGCAAGGTTGGACTAGCTAAAAACCGTAACATTAAATTGCAAATAGTGACTGTCAGTTAAAGAGTGGCTTGGGCTTGGTGTGGAAGGGTTAATATGTACAAGCAGCAAATAATTATACAATCAAGGAAGACAAAAATGTATCTAACATAGTAACACACACACATGTGCATGTGCGCGCGCACACACATAACAGCTCAAATGTATCTGTCCTTTAAGATGAAAATCTTAAAAGAAGACTCGAGTTTTAGCAATGTTGGGATGAATTTCCCTGAACTTTTCACATGTCTTAACTTGTAAATAGCATGAAATGGAAATAGGAAGCATTACTTTCTGACCGCACCGCTTTATATGTGTCAAATGATAAGACGCTCAAAATGCATGACAAAGAACCGATTATGGTGACAATATTAGGAACAGCAGGGATGCCTAGATATTAGCATATACATTCAGAATAATCACTTGTTTGGTATGATTTAGGTGATAATGAAACTTGAAACTGTGAAAAAAGGTAAAAAGAAGGGATTTTAAAAAAACTGTGTACAGTAATGCAGAAAAGGAAAATAGGCTGATGGTGGAACAGGAGCAGAAGATAACTTACTTTTTAATCTTTTCTGTTTACTGTACAATAAAGATCTGTTTCACTTCAAGTTCAAAGTAGGCCTGAAACCTAACCTAATCCTTCACACTTACACTTTAATAGTCACTTCAGCAGTATAGCTTATACACCAGTACATTAAGCACAGCAAGTAGCTACTAGTGACGCATTTGAATAACACATATAAACAATCTTACTTTGATGGTGGTGTCAACAATGTCTGCCAGACAAGACGCTTTGATTGTTTTGTGGGGCTGTGGTAAGACAGGTGTATAATGATCAGTGAATAGTGAGTTGGAAATGGTATGAAAGGAAGTGATTGAGGCCTCATTTACAGTAGGTAATATGCGTAAAATTTCATGGCAGGACTGAGGAATAACATGAAAAACATCAATCAAGATAATGTTTTCGAAAGATCTCGAATGTGAAAGAAGAGCACCAACTGCATGACTGACCGGCGAATGTTGTGCTTGTTGCTGGGCTGAGGCATTTGTGAGGTAAATTATGAAGTTCACTTGGAGCTTTGCATAAAGTGGATGCCATATTTGGAACCTAAATTACTTGGACTTGGTTTGGCATAGGCTTCCCCTCCGTGTAATTAACTTTCATTGAATGAAGCTAATAATCTGTCAGCTACCTAAGATATTCCTTGAATTTAAGGAATTCGAAGGTTGGTTAGTTATATTCACAAGTGACAGCAAAATAATAAATTTAACAGAAGTAATTTCGATAGAGATTACTGTCTTTGCACATGATCCTGTAGTATTTCCAGCTTTTTATCATCTCTCCCCCCCCCCCCCCAAAACATAAACATTACTGTAAGTTATGAAGAAGAACTTCAAAACCTTCAACTACTGTACCACATTTTTATTTATTTAGCACATACTTAAAGAAACAGCACTCCACATCATAAGGCATTAAATGACATTCATTCTAGTGGAACAGATATGGAGTGGGAAGGTTTTATAGTTAATCATGTATGTTTGTTTGTCTCTAAATAAAATTCAAGTTCAAAATTTTGTTACTTGGCGCAGGTTAAAATGAACTAAAACTTCAAATTCTTAATAATACAAAAGCTACTTTCACTACAGCAGTGATGCAATCCCACAGCCCTTGAATTTATGTCTGAAACCACGGAGAATTTTTGAACATGTGTGCTTATGTGGCCACATGAGAATGAAGGGTGAAATTTTTGGTGATTTGGCACAATTTTGAATTACAGTTCAATTTGATAAACACTATGTAAAGTCGGAAGGGCATGCATGCATATTGCACGGGAAAAATGAATGTTGGAAAAATTATCAGGGAAGGAGTGAGAAAAATATTGAGTGATAAGCTCCTAGGGTCAAGAGTCTTCTGACCCTTGAAGATGGAAACAATACATTGTCCCGAAATGTCGGTGAACATTTACCGCAAGATGCTGCATAACATCTCGGAAGAGGGCAGTCTCTTTTTACTCAGTAGGCAGATTTTTTGTATGTAAAACTGATATATAATACTGTGTATAAAATTAAATTAATGGTGAAATATTTATTCTTAGCACAAGTTTTATTTTTGGGGTTGGTAAACAGTTTTCCCTTGCCAGATGTGTTTTAATTGTGTTGTGTTATCCTCACAATAACTTGCAATTTTATCTTAAATTGGTACACAATGGGATGTATCGTATTAAAATTACAATATTACTTGATGCTACATCAATATAAGAAAGTGCTGTCTGGCATATAAACGGGGAAGGGCAGAAGTTGCTCATCCTGTCTTGTTATTTAACGGTCACATGTCATATGAGTTGGCATGCTTCACTGTACTGAAATTCTTTATGTATCCTGAAAGACAAGTACTATTTTCTTACATCTGTAGTGTGAAAAGTAATCAATTACATGTTCATAAAATACAAAGCTGGCATAATTTCAAAGACGTCCACGCTACAGTGCATGTATTGGTAACTTTACATTTCACTAAGTATCAAAAACTGTAGTTATACTTGTTGCCATCTTTGTCATTGGGCAGCATAAAATGAGGGGGTACTGAGTAGATCATTTGGTCGGGTGAGAAGGTTGACGACCGCGCTCCATTATAATTCAAGGTGCGGCTGTTAATCCTCCGGCCTTGATAACCACCTCATGGACCCTTTCATCCACATGAGTACAGAATTGAACCTCTTTCGACTATACCCATTCTGCAGTTGTACCCATTTTGTTGAATGTGATGCTGTTCACTGTATCCAGCTTGTTGCCCATGTCCATTTTGCTGAGAGCAGTAGTTCTGTTGGCCACACCCATTCTATTGCAGGCTGTATCCATTGTTCCTGTATCCTGACTGCTGGTGCTGCGGAGAACCGGTATCATGTGAACATTTACAGTTCCAGTGAGTTCCATGTTAGTGACGAGCTAAAACATGATTCACAAAGCATGAGGATAATAGCCATCCATCACAACTAAATTCTCTTACTATGTTGTGTGGTTATAATGCAGTATGTTTCAGCTCACACACAAGAAGCCATCATTGGACTGATAAAACACCAAAGAAAAATTTCTTATATTACATAAATTGAATTATGTTACTTTATATCATCCATATATATAGTTAAGATCTGAACTTCACAAATATCATAAGAGTATGTGAAGCTGAGAACAATTAAATCTTAAAAATTGCACTGTTCCCACAGAGATGTGGAAAAATTATGTGTTAAAAAGTTATGGCATTACAATAGTTGAAATTACAAAATGTACTCTGATGGAAGTGCAGGTTTTATTTTTGTATTGTTGGCCCTGATGGTTTCGACCAAACTTGAAGTAGTTATAACGCATGTGTAGGAAGTGTAACGAATGATGTTTTGTTTGCCCCGATGCAATGGTAGTTGAGATATTGACGGAAAACTGTTTCTGCCACAAGAATAAAGTGCCCTTCCTTACTGACCAACTTCGACCAAACTTGGGCTGGTTGTAGCTCGTGTTCAATGAGTGCAACATGTGACATTTAAGTCACTCAGATCCAGTGGTATTCGAGATAGTGGCGAAAAACTGTTTCACCCACATGAGTAAAGTGTCTTTCAATACTGACTGATTTCGACCAAACTTGCAGTGGTCATAGGGCGTGTGGAGGAAGTGTAACGTATGACGTTTCCACAGGACCCATTTAAAGTGTATGTATGAGTTGTTTAAAAAAATATTTCCTTCTAGCATGTTTTGTGTATTTAATATTGCCCAAAAAAGTATTGGATTTACTGCCCAATTTTTGCCAAAATAGCCCTGGTTGTGGCGCATGGGAAGGGAGTGCCACTTGTGATGTTTGATTTCCCCCGCTGGAAGGCGAGGCGAGATACGGACGAAAATATGTTTCGGCATCAAGGGTAAAGTGCCCGTCATTACTGCCCGATTGTGACCAAACTTGCAGTATATCTGGGGAGCAAGGGGAGGGATGCCCAACTGTGATGTTTCAGTCACCCCGCTTCCATGCGAGGCATGATAGGGACGAAGAACTGTTTGGCCCTCAAGATTAAAGTGCCCTGTGTTACTGCCCGATTTTGACCAAACTTGCAGTGGTTGTGGCGCATGGTTGGGAGTGCCACGAGTGGTGTTTGAGTTCCCGCGTTGCAATGGGAGGTGATACGGACGAAATAGTGTCACGGACTGAGGAGTAAAGTGCCCAATCTAGAATTAAATTTCAGGGAATGTTCAGAGAACTGAAGATATCTTTTATTTTAGAACAAATTTAAAAATGTTATATGCCACTTCGTCCAAAAAATTGTATCCAAAAACGTCTGTCATGTCAGCCTCAATATTTCAGGGGTAGTGTGAATGTAAATGTGCTTAGTTAAGCATAGGAATAATAATTTATTTTATATATAATCAAAATTTATAATCAAAATGCAGTCCTTCTATTAGTTTTGTTGCAATTTGAGGTATCGGTATCATTTTGGCATTTACAGGTAAGACTGAGAAAACCCACGAATATTTTAAGTCAGAACAGGTTGTATGCCGGCCGAGATAACGAAGTGACATGGAAATAAGTCCCTGCTTGTTGTGTCGCATGCTGTCTGTGATTACGAATGTTATTGGATGCGATCGATAAGGCAGATGGACCTGATCGTTGTTGATCGATGTCACTTGGAGTTCCGAAAGTGTTATCCGGTAATTAAATGCTAATAACCGTGATAATTAATGCTTAAAACTTCGCCTAATTTATTTTTATACGCGTGAAGAAATCTCGTTTTGTAATTTTCTGCTATTAGGAATTTTATACATACACGGAAACATAACTTCCGGTAAATGGTGCACGCCGGCTGTCCGTTAGACGGGGTCGCTTCCTCTTTTTTTCCGGCGTTGGAGAAAGTAAGTTCGAAGAATTTTCGTTTGATATTCGAAACGTTATAATCCTTTTATATGACATGGACACTATAAATTTATTATTAGGGTTAATAATCGGCGTATTAATGATACATTGTGACTAATAATTATTGCAATTTGGATGTATTTATTATAAAATGTGATTACATTCTTTACGAGCTTCAATCAGTACGCCATAGTGATGTGCTGTTATGCGGTAATGGCCGTCAGAAGGAACGGATTTTTCTTGTTTGAGAAAGTGACGTTTTTGGTCGCCATAAACTTTACTTGTTATGCGGAACTGGGTGGTGGTGTACATGCACGAAAAACTCGAAACGCTGGTTTATATAACAAGCAACATGCAGGACTGGTCGTGTTCATGTAACCAAGTTTCGAATTACATGGCACTGAAGACACGATGAAATTTGAGGTTGCCATATTTTACATGGCGGAGGATTAATCCTCTGAGACATGACGGCATCGTGTTCTCGTAAGACAGTACGAAAGACTTCAAATTACGCAGTCTTCAGGTTTGCCAACATTGCATGGGTATGATATAGGATCGTAACCGTCATGACACTGGATGTTGGGTGGTACGTAGGTGTGCTGACTGAAATGAAGCATGAAACCTTAAACTGCCAGTAAGCAAACTGAATCCCTAACCTCTGTGGGTGGCAAGTACTCAAGTAAGTGGTTAGTACCTTGTTATTTCGTCGTCATATCTGGAAGCGTAAGGGTGGTTTCTATGTTTTTCGATTTTTCATATATTTTGGGTACCATGCCTTGAATCTATGGGACAACTGTATTGGCAAACCTGATCTGTCTGACAGCTGTGACGTAGAAGGTGGTAAAAGGAGGCAGGGTGTTGGATATGGTTTTTACGTAATTTTAATGTAGGTACATTGATTTGGATAACAATAAATAAATATCATGTGGAAATGTTGGTGAGTAAAAGTTTATAAAGTGTTCATCAGAGATGAAGGCCCTACTCTGGACTAGATTCAATTACGAATTCGTTACACAGTGAAATAGAAAAAATGTTAATGTTTTATGACGAATAATTTTGGTTGTTATACAGCAATGGTAGTGAAGTATAGTATCATCGTAGTGATTTGTGTGCCGAAACATGATGAAAGTTTTGACTGTGTTATAGGGCTGGGTCCATCTACCACAGGGGAGGGACCAGTTGTTGGCCCTTGTTAGTTTTGTAACGAGCCTTCAGTGTGTGCAAATGATGAGAATGTAGTGAGTGTATGACGGAATGTTAGGTAGCTGCTCAAGAGATACCGTACTGTACTCCGTAGAACAGGCTCAGTACTTTTGGGAAGGTTTTGTAATGTGGGTTGTCATATAACCTGTAAGGCTGTGCTTGAACACTCGCTGTAGTGTATGTTAACAGAAGCAAATCTCTGTTTCCAGGGATATGAATTTGCTTAATTAATGGGCTGAACATAACAGGTTTAAGATATGACTTGCCTCATGACAGCAGCAAAATCTACATTCTGAAGTGTTCTGTGTATCAAAGGGACAGCGTGTAACGTAGAATTCTTGTAATAGCAGTTGATGATTTCTTCTATTAATGTGACAGTTTTCTGCCACATAGGAGCACTTGAAATGAGTGAAATTTATTACATTTTCTCTCGCCATTGACAAAATTGCATCTATCCAAATACGTGGTATGAGTGACATGAAGGAACTTGGGTGTACATCCTTACTTATACAGTACATTTTCTTGAATGCTTCTTACCCTTGAATAAGCTGCGCACTGCATTTTTCAAGAAATTAAGAATAAAAATTTGAAGTTGTTGAAGGATTAAGGCACTGTTGTCCATAATATGTAATACACAGATCATTTCTTGCAAAATACATCACCACCCATTCTGAGGCTGCTTCAGAACTTGAGTTTTGTGTTCTCACAAGTACTAAGGCCTGTAATTGCCACACTTGGGTTGTTTCTACACACCCAAACTGCCAGTGCTCAGATGCATGTGCTCAAAGCTTTTTGTGTATGTCATGATATTTTTCTTTTTTACCATGAAACTGCCATTAGTTTTAACCTTCATGGTGCATAATTTAACTTAAATGGTGATGAGCAGATAAATCTTCAGTGGTTTACACTGCATGCTGATGCTCTTGCTCTTGGTTGGTATTGTGCTGTATTTATTATAACAATTGTACGCTTCATACAATTCTTTCTCTTTTGCAGTCGCAGAGTGGCATTAGTCAGTGTCTCAGTGGTGAACAATGTGAAGTTCCTGAGTGAGCAAGCACCACACAGTGTGTTCCGCCATGCCATCTGCAAGGGCCGCAGTAAGAAAGGTGGGTGTCAGTTCAGATACTGATACTTACTGTTACGGATGGGAATCGAACTCGTTTTTGTATGATTATTAGAGACAGTGTGAAGGAAATAAATCTTTGTTGCAACATAACAGAGCCAGTAGCTTGATATGATCCGCGCTTGTGTGTTTAGTTGTCACATTTTCATAAATGGAAAATAGTAACATAATTGAATATCGTAGGAGAGGAACAAAGAAATAACAAATAAAATTGCTCAATTTTGAAAACAACATTCAAATGACTGAAATAGATCACTATAACTAAGCAAGATCCTGTGCCCAGAGTCCAGGCAAGGGGGCGGGACATGCAGTTTACTGGCACTGCTGTATGTTTTCTGTATTGTGGCTTGCAGTCAGCATAGGTGTTTTGAGTGTGTCAGCGCTGTATGCGTGCATGTGCGCGCACACGCCTGTTTGTGTGTGGGGGGGGGAGAACAGTTCATGGCAGGAATCTGGCAAATCTGGAGGGCTGGGCAGGGCACGTGACCAGAGACCTTGGCAGAGATCCGTGCAGGACAGCAGAGCTGGACGACATAGAATGCCAGTGCCGCTTTTGCGAGTTTGAAGGAATAGAACAGATTCATTTATAATGCACAGTTATGTGAGTGGTCATTACTGGATCCTCTTTGTTCACAGGCCTGGGAAGTCACCGGTCTCAAGACTCATCAAACTGAGGCAGCAGCACCTCTGGTCTTACCAGGAGCTGAGATTCCGTCCCACATTGTGCTCGTAGGTTTTGAGGCTGTATCATCTGTGCACTGAAGATGACACAACTGTAATCATCACCATTTTGACATCGTGCTGTGCCCAGAATGTTATACACGGGCCCAGGACATCCATCTCCCCAGCACAACACGTGTTACATGGCTGTAGCTGCAGACTTAGAGCAACCAAGGAGTTTCTGGAGCCGCAGCTGTTGCAGCTGAGCTGCTAGGATTTGGTGCGCTAAAGGTTAGTGTCATTTGGTATGGTAAATTTAGTGTCAGGGTATCTTGTAGACTGTTTTGTGTGGGGGAGGGGAAAGCTGCGTACAGGATTTTGGTCAGGAGACCTGAGGGAACAAGACCACTTGGGAGATCCAGGCGTAGATGGGAGGATAATGTTAAAATGGATATGCAAACTTGGGATGGGTCAGCTTGGACTGCATTGATCTGGGCAGTTGGCGGGTGAATGCAGTAATGAACCTTCATGTTCCATAAAATGCAAGGAATTTCTTGACTAGCCAAGGACCTGTTAGCTTCTCAAGAAGGACTCTGCTCCATGTAGTCAGTCGGTCAGAGGATCTTGAACTAGGGAAACTTAGGGGTTAATGCATTTAAAGGTCAGAAATTATGTTCGCTGGTGGTGGTGGTGGTGTAGTGTACAGTAATCCCACGGTTTATGATTTTTTGCTTACTGTAGATACACAGGTAACACTTGTTTTTCAGTTCTGAACTAATTCACTTATATTTATCTCCCACCTTTCACAGACCAGTCACTGTTCGTGGTGCTTTTTCTTAACTCTGGTCAGTTCCCAAATATTTTCAAACGCGTAGAACATTACAGCATACTGAACAGGTCTACACAGAAGCAGCAGCATCACCTCTTATTGTTTTGATAGCTTTGCTGTGCAGTTTCCTGTTGATGGTGTTAATCAGGAGAGGTTTCATTCTGTGTTTTGTTAAAACGTGCGTGTGTGTGTGTGTGTGTGTGTGTGTGTGTGTGTGTGTGTTTGTGTTTGGGGGGGGGGTGGAATTGTTTACCTGTGAACCCACAGGAGCCAGTTAAAGTTTATGATAAGGAAGTTAATTTCTGTTGTATGATTCTTTGCGTTATGAGAAGTTCTGAGGGAATGAATTAGGTGCCGAAACAGGATGATATCTGAACTCAAATTTTTAGTTTGTAGAGCTTTACATAATTGTTATGCTTGTCTTGCAGTGTTGGAGTGGCATCAGTGAACAGACGACTGTTCTCAGTAATGAAGGCTGTTCAATTCTGGAATGAGTCTGTGCACATCTCAACTGCGCACCACCTGTGAGGAGCCTCTGCATGAAAAGTACGTGTCATATTGGTTACCTCTAGCTTTTTATCAGGTTATTATTTGAACAGTTACAGATATTCTAAAAGTAACAGGTATAAACTTAAACCCATTGACATCGGATCAAGGTTATGCTTGAATCATGCAGCAGAACACAAAAGACAACATTTGAGTGTCAAATGCACATTTCTGCAAAAGGCTCTTGAATTCACATTTTTCTTTGTGTCAGTATATAAAGGGGCATAACAGCCAAGCTAGTAGAAGCCATATTTAAACCAGTATTCCTGACTTAGCCTGAAGTGTCTTATAACATGGGATCATACCTTCACAGATGGCTGCAGATGAGCTGCTGAACTTCCATGGAAAGCAGGTCTTTGAGAAAACAAAAATTGCTGCTAGTTATCATGATAGGAACCCACTAACTGGTGGCAGGACAGTAAACATTTCCTTTAGCATGAGTTGCACTTGATCTGGGAATAGTGGCAACACAAGTAGCAACTCCTAGGCTAGATTGATTGTAGTGTGCAGTTATGTGAGGATTTTTACTGCTTAATGCTTGGTACTTTCACAGCGACTAAAGAAGCTGAACTGTCATTCTTGTCATTGTTACTGTTTACTGACAGGTCTGGAAAGTCATCTGTGAAGAGAGTGCAGGCCCAACCAACACAGAACTGTGTAATGTGAGATTCATGTGGTGACATCTCTTGCACTACCATACTTTACGCATCTCAGCAATTCCTGTAATTACCATCATTTTGATGTGGTGCTGTATACAGAGTTCAGCAGAAGGATCGAGGGAAGTCCTTCCCACTAACAAAACACCCACAAGCAGTGCTAGAGGGACCAGTATGTTTCTGCACTTTCTGTTAACTGCACAGAAACTGTGAAGACGCCATGTGCTGAGGTTAGTGTTATTTGGTGTCCGAAATTCATTGTCAGGATTATCTTCAGTTAATAAGTGTATAGGTAAATGCACTTGAAAGACTGACACATACATGTATATGTGTTTATTTAGATTAAGATTTACAGTTTCTAAAGCCTAATATAATTGTTGTGCTGCTGGCAGTGCTGGAGTGGCATCAGTACAGAGATTAGGTGTTGCCAATGGTGAAGGATGTTGCTGGGTCATTTCAGTGAACAAGGACTACACAGTACTCTCCTCTCTGTCCATTTTCACCTGTGCAGCATCAGTCGACAGTGAGCCCCT
>BLKM01000722.1:0-15675 GCA_013340265.1 Coptotermes formosanus
GCATGTTTTATTCAAGTTAAGAAAAACAAGTTTGAACGTAATAAGTTTTAATAATTTAGCCCTGACCGTTTACTGCAAGCCTCATGAAAAGAGAACAACGCAGCAAACGAAGACAGCACAACGAGCCTATCAGCAGAAAAAACATTGGTGTACTCCCTGAAGATGACGTGATGAAGCGTCGAAACATGTCGGAGTGAAGTGAAAATCAGTTGAAACAGTGAAATAGCGCATTTAGTTGGTTATAATGTAGCAATTAGTACTATGTATTACGTCTGACACAGCCTGTGCTTATTGTTTTCCAAACAATAAATGTTTCGATCGAGCAAATCACCATCAGGTGTTTGTTTATACAAAAACTTAGAACTCAGGGTAAAAGTGTAAAATTTTGCGAGATTTCACCAATGAAATAAAATATATAAATACATACAATATATAAAATGATACAACGTATATTTTATATCAGTTGTGATATCTCGCAAAATTTTAAATTTTTACCTTGAGTTTTAGGTTTTTGTATAAATAAACACCTGATCATGATCGGCTTAATCGAAACACGTAGTGTTTGGAAAAGTAACAACAAATACAGGTTGCGTCAGACGGAATACGTAGCTTAATATGTTCCATGTCCGTGCACTGTATCATACGAAATAATAAACACAAACTGATGCACCAAAAATATATATAATTTTTATTCGTAAAAGTCTCCTACATGTTTCGACCCTGCTGGGCCATCTTCTGGGAGAATAGTTTCGATACACTATGGTTGCGTTTATACAGTTAAGTGAGAATGTGCCCTAGGTTTCATCCTGCGTTTGAGAGGTACCGTGTACACATGTAGGAGAATTTTACGAATAAAGATTATATACATTTTTGGTGCATTAGTTGGTGTTCATTACTTCGGAATACGTAGCGTTATTTATGTAAGTCTATATACACACAACGGGGTGGATAGCGTTAAAATTAACTTGATGCAAAACCAAGCTTGACATTACAAATCGTACGTTCTGCCCACACGGTGTATTTATGTGTTTTGCTTGGATCTCAGAACAAACAGCGATTATTTCCCTATACAGCATTAACTGACTGGTCTTAATAGCCCGGAAGGAACGTGTTTACTGCGCGGTACGGGTGGAATATTTATACAATATTCAGGTTGGTCCAGTGTTTAAACGACTAAAAGGAGGCACCCCCTACCTCCTTCTTCAGGGTAGGGGGTGGAGGCAGCTGGTTCCTTCGATACGTTGACATTTACTCAATAAACCAAACTAAACACCGTCTCTTAATTCTGTTTTTAAGTTTTACCACTATAAATCGAATCAGTAAATTCAATAACTGTCAAGTCCACATACAATTACAAATCCCGTTTTAATATCATACTCGAATCTCTTGTTAAGTTTTCCAATGAGCTCTTCCCATTACGTTTCCTAAATACAACTTTCAACGTTCTCTTAGTTTTTGTTGTGCGCCCTACATGTCCCACTTTTATTGATTCAGTCAGCTGAACAATACTGGATGAACGTTACTGTGAAGCCTCTCACAAAATGATAACGTAGAGGGCGACATACGTAAATATTCCTCAGTACAGTTATGGTAATAGGAACCTTCGGCAGCCTTATTCTGTTACCAGCTAAGTGTTGGGCCAAAGATGAAGCCCCTCCAAATGAAACGTTTAGAGAATGTGACCGAACTTCCCTTGTCAGGCCTGGTTCGAGTCCAGCCTGTGAAACGAAAATAATAATGTGTGTGGCAAAAGGGTTCAACTCCCTCGCCCCACTACACAAAAGGACAGGAAACCCTCTGATCGGGGAAACCGGTGGTCTGAACAGAGCTCTCAGCGGGGATAATTGCCACACTGTTTGCAAGTTCGAGACTTTAGGCGGTGATGTTGAAGGCCAACATCTGTCCAGCTCCGGCCACTGCATTTATGTGAGTCGACACTTTGTAGTGTCATAAATACATTGTAAGAAGTGCATGAAAGGGTTACCCTCTCGACAGCCACTTGGCCTTACTAAGGAACTATTCCTCCTAGTAAGCGCGGAACCATGAACCCAGCGTTCAGGGTTCAAACAATGAGGGAAGACACCAACACCCCTTGGAAGGAAGGAGATTGTAAGGGCAGTTGTGAAACAGACTGGGTACTGTTTTGGTCGTCGCTGTGAATCTAGGTTGAATAGAGGTCAGGAGAGACTGGTGACAGCTCTTAAGTGTTGCAACCTGTACGTTCTGTAATGTGTAAAATAATAAATAAGGTACAATGTAAGTTATGCCTGTGACTTGATGAGTGTCACCTGAGATAGTCGACCACTGAGTAAAAATACAAGAAAGTCGGTTGCAAGAATAAAGGTAGCCAGAATTACATTTAAAGATCTTGCTCGTACCGCGCAGTAGACGCACTCCGTCTCGGTTACAAAAACCAGTCAGTTAATGCTGTATAGGGAAATAATCGCTGTTTGTTCTGAGATCCGCACAAAACACATAAATACACTGTGTGGGCAGAACGTAGAATTGTTGGGTGTTAAACCTGGTGGTGCATATAGTAACTACTGGGCTTTAAAGGGAGACCCACTTCGTACCGCGCAGTAAACACTCTCCGTCTCGGTTATAAAAACCAGTCAGTTAATGCTGTATAGGGAAATAATCGCTGTTTGTTCTGAGATCCACACAAAACACATAAATACACGATGTGGGCAGAACGTGTAACTTTTGGGCGAGTTCGCAAAACTTCGTAAAACCGACTATTAGTTTCATCATGTGTCTGTCTGTCTGTCCGTCCGTCCGCATGCAACAACTCGGCTCCCACTGGACGAATTTTCATGAAATTTGATATTTGAGTATTTTTAGAAAACTTGTCAAGAAAATTCAAATTTCCTGAACATCTGACAAGACTAACGGGTACTTTACATGAAGACGTAAGCACATTTATGATAATATCTCGCTGAATCCTTCTTAGAATGCGCAATGTTTGAGCCAGACGTTGTAGATATAATCAAAAGATACGTTCAATAATTTTTTTCCGCATATCATGCCGTTTATGAGATAATGTGGAAAACTATGTTCCAGCCAGACAGGCCACAGATGACAATATAATACGACGCATGCGCTTTGCATGCCGGATAACTAAGGCTACAGACCCACACTCAGAATATGGAATACTTATTGCTTTTCCACGGCAACAATGGTTACGCGAACGCATCTCAATGGCACGTTGTACGTTCATTGCCTTTCACCTTTAACATTTTAAAGCCTAGCGGTAACTTTACGTACCACCAGGTTTAACATTAAAAAATTCCACGTGGTGCCCACATTGCGTTTATGCGTTTTGTGCGGATCTCAGAACAAACAGCAACTTTTGCCTTATAAAACATTAAGAGACTGATTTTTATAACCGAAGTGGAGAGTGTTTACAGCGCGGTACGCACTGAGTCCTTATATAAAACCGATACGTTCCGTCTTTAAAGGGATAATGTGAAAACATTAATATTAAACCTGATAGCATGTAAACATTTGGCTTTAAAGGGTGTTAAACATAGCTAAAGTTGTAATGTGCTCCCTGGTTAGGGTAGTGACAGATGAGTACGAAGCAATGGTGTAATAATTAGTACGGGAAAACCGAAGAAACTCAGAGAAATCGTGCTCTTGTGTAACTTGGTCTACCGCGAACCTCACCCGGGTTTGAAACCAAGCCTCCGCAGAGCCAGGCCAGCGCCTAACCACTTGAGCCATGGTACGCCCTATACCAGTACATATTTACTTTGCAGGCGACAGAGGTTGACACACACGTCAACATCCTGTTGCTTTGGTCTTGCCATTCTGACGGAGTAGCTAAGCAGATTACTGGGATATAACGTCGCGTAGTTTCGTACGTATGTGGAAATATTTGGAAGGAAAGTCCTGCTTCTAGGTGCGCACCCAGAATTTTTCCTTGGGGGTCGGGGTGCTGACCCTGAGGCTATATATAATTCATATTAGGTATTAAAAATTATGTTATAAAAATCATGTAAGTACAACATAACACTGTTTGCAACTGCATTTATATACATAAAAACATATATACATGTTCCATGACTCAATTCAGTAGCCGATTTCAGCAGCTGATTTCGGCTGAATGAAAAATTATGTAAAACTTTTGATATCATATCAACAAAATCTGTATTGTTTACATTTCGGTTTTCGGGGGTTTGGGGGGGGGGGGGCGGCAGCCCGGCACCCCCCCCCCCGGGTGCGCCCCTGCCTGCTTCCATCGTCACTATTTAAGAATATTTCCATTCGAAGGAGACAGAACATTCATTCAAAACTTTGTCATCTACTTACCAAACCACACATCAGGAACTTTATACCGTGGCGTTTAACGATCCAGCGCTGTATTTGGGAGGTGCCGTAACATTAGCTATCCTGAGGGTCATCCTGGTCTTAATTTTAGCAGGCAAAATACCGGGATAGTAGCTACAAATTAATTATTCACGACTCACCTTGCATAGCCTGAAATACTAGGCAACTCATAGTACACGCCGCCATATCCCGGAAGACACCAGTGTTCATTCCATTACTTGACACAGACCAGTCCGCTTCACAGTGTAGGCTACTGGTTCGCTTCTGGACTTCTTTAGCCATCAGTCTGAAAACACAATGATAAATAACATTTAGCACTTGCAGACAAACAAGGTCTTAATAACTACAACACAGCATTAGGCCGCGTACATTTAGTATCCAGTTTCCACTGTCAGCTAACATCTAGCGTCACGCTGCTTTTAATAGGAAGCACCAAGGAATACGCGACTAACAGTCAAAAGATTGGCGAGGATTTGTGTATGCGGTAAAGTACTGCCATCGAATGAAGAGAACATCTGTGACCTTGACGGCGTGGGTGGATTTCCTTACGGAGAAGGCAAATAGGTCCTGTCAAAAACACAACTTCATCTCTGACTTTCCATTCGTAGCCTTTTGTTAGGCATTCAGTATATAATAAGCCTGAATTGAAATTTGTACACAGCTCTGATCAGATAGAACAAAACACAGAATTAACTACCATCCACAAGACACGACTGTACTTCAGCCCAATGTATTTGGAACTGGCATATATTGGTTCCTGGGCATAACATCTGATGGTCTGATCAACACCATGTGCCATAAATGCCAAGGTCAAAGTAGCTCTCCTGATTCGCCAGTAGTAGGCTTAACCAAAAGATGGCAAGCATGCTAAATTAACCCTTTAAAAACGAAGCGTACCTGTTTTATATAAGGACTCAGTGCCTACCGCGCTGTAAACACTCTCCACTTCGGTTATAAAAACCAATCTCTTAATGTTTTATAAGGCAAAAGTTGCTGTTTGTTCTGAGATCCGTACAAAACACACAAACGCAATGTGGGCACCACGNCTGTTTTATATAAGGACTCAGTGCCTACCGCGCTGTAAACACTCTCCACTTCGGTTATAAAAACCAATCTCTTAATGTTTTATAAGGCAAAAGTTGCTGTTTGTTCTGAGATCCGTACAAAACACACAAACGCAATGTGGGCACCACGTAGAATTTTTTAATGTTAAACCTGGTCGTATGTAAAGTTACCGCTAGGCTTTAAAAGGTTAATAAACAAAAATGTTTTCCTCTCATTTTACAGTAAAAATTTCAATGTATGATGGGACCCAGTGCTGCTGAAGGCTTCTACTGTGCCTACTGCTGAATTCCCTTCAACACCCTCCAGCCTACAGCCAGCCCAAAGTGCTTGTCACTAGTGAAGATCATTACCGTCAACAGAATAGTTACGGAAATTAGTACACTGCAGTAGAAAGCGAAACAGTTCCAGGGACATGTAAAATTTGTTCATCCATGGCACGTATGCGTGACACACCAGTACAGCAAGACAGTTACACATACATTTTTAATCTTTAATATGCGGCAGCAGGGTCAGCGCAACCAGCTACCTATTTAACGGTCAGTCGAAGTAAAGTGGCTGGTGCATGTATTACAATGAGCAGAACTATGTGTGCACCTCCACTCCTCCATACATCTTCATGGTATGGTGGGTAATTAAGCACAGGCATACCTTTTGCTTTACCTTAAGAAACATACATGGAAGTGGATGTCATGTGGTAATAACAAGCGTGGGACAGGTTCTTCTTGAAGTTTGCTGTCATTTGGGATGTGATGCCATGTAGAAGTGGCAATGATGTGGAGGATCCTGCCGCCTGCAACATTGAAGGTGGAGGCAGCAGATTCCTCTAAAATGTCAGTACCTTTATACCAGACTGCATGGCGTTACATCCCAGATGACAGCAATACTCATATTTACTACTCCAAACACCTCACATCTAATGCATTAGTCTGAAGGCAGCAGGAATCGGCAATATGAAAAGTTCAGGAAACAAAAAGCATTCAGGGGTGTCATGAAAGAAAACTGTAAGTAAATTCATTACTGAAATCAAAGACAAAGGCCAATTATTTATTATGAAAACACAACATTTTTTTACAAACAAATACATTACCCAAACTCTTTGCCAATTGAACAATCCAGATATAAGTGATGTATCATATATGAGTTCTGGCCCATACCACATACTTCCTGGTGAAAATGAAAAAAGATTCTAATTCCTCTGCCTACAGTACTCAAAATGCTACATTAACATTAAATGCTACATTAATGCTACAAATGAATTTCAAGCTACATTAACCACAACCTAGACGGGTTATAATAACACTCTACGAATGGCCTCTTAACACCTTTAAGGCCATCACTATACAGTTACAGGTTCATGTTATGCATTTCTTGGAATAATGAGCATTAATCAGGGGCACAGCCAAGGGGTGGGGGGACTGCCAGGCTGCAGCTCCCCCAAAACCCCAAAAACCGAAATTTAAAAAACACAGATTTTGTAGATATTATGATATCAAAAGTTTTACCTGATTTACCTTCCATCCAAAATCAGCTACTGAAATTGGCTGATGACTGGTACATTAGAATTTTGAAAAATAAATTAATAAAATTAAAAAGAACAAGAAGATGGAACACTGTGATTGAATCATAAAACATATAGTTATATTTGTATGCATATAAATGCAGTTGCAAACAGTGTTATAATTACAACACAATTTTTATAACATAATTTTTCAAATAAAAAATATATTATATATAGCCTCAGTGTCAGCCCCCCACAACAAAAAAATTCTGGGTGCGCACCTGATGTTGACATATGTAGAAGGTCTACAAATATTTAAATTACTGTTGGCAACTGGTACTCTTTGTCATGTGGGTTATCTGCACAGAGACACAATGAATTCTTTGCAGTTTGTTATTTTTCATCCTGATGGAATGTAGAAGAAAAGTAAAATAACTGTAAATCCAAGTCATCTATTTCTAACATTATGGGTTACACAGGGTCATTATTTTGTCTGACATCTCTCAGTTGTCACTTACCACTACACACACACACAGTGGACTGAATGGGCTGTTAATACGATAAACAAGCGAAGAAGTGGCAATGCCTAGTTGTCATACAAAATAATGACTTCACAGTATGCCCTAATTTCATGTGACACAGTTATTGTGATATACAGACCCATTATATGCATTATGTGCTCAGTGATTGCAGTACATTGTCTAGCTGTCCTCTCTCCAACTCTGCAAGCTAAGGTTCTCTGATAAGTGATGTGTATGTGAAGGTACTGCACTGTTTACTGAAAAAGGAAATTGAATATTGTTGTGTGGGATAAGGAACTAATTAATGTTTACACCCAGCCCTTATTTTATGCCCTAGTTTCATTCCTGAAAGAGCTGGTGTAAATCAAAAATGATATTCTCGTCAGAAATAAGGGGTCAGCGTAACAGGACACAGCCAGCCAGCCAGCCAAAGGGCAGTAAACTGAAAATGAGACAGTGCAAATTAAGAAGTGACATAAATTGGCAAGGGGCATTACAGCAAAGGTGTAAAACATATGCGCATAAAACAATGACTGAGTGTGCTTGGTACTATATACTTACAAATTTATGTTTATAATATATTTGTTTCAAAATGCTGAATCATCAGACATGGCACACATGCTGAAAGGAAAAAAGAGCAGCGATGCGAGGTATTTTGTCTGACTAAACAGTATCATAAATGCGTCAGCCAAAATCATACCTCTCTCCCTTCTATCACACTTGCATGATGTCACCACATACCTAGCATGCTCACACAGTTGGATGCACAAGACTGTAATGCAGAGGTGGTCATTCCAATCTAAATAAACAGCTGTAATATTTGTGACAATAGAGGATTCAGATCATCTGGGATGTGATGCTGTGCTGCTCGGTTAGTAGTTCACAATGTTTAGAATTATCGTAGTACCGTCACTTTGACTTCTTGACTCATAAAGATGAAGAAACTACAGATCTTTGAAACGTCAGGAATCATTAACCCAGAGGCAAATAATCACATTCTAGAATCCCCCATAGCACAGCTGTGAGAACCTCAAATCTGCCACTTACACCCCTCACTGACAGTTGCCTGTTTCTGGTTCAACCTCAGTCAGTGTATGAACAGGTCTGCTGTGATTTTGTTCTATCCCACCAGTTCAATGTTCATATCGTGCCACTTCCTTGTCACTCTGTTGCAGTTCACCATACATAACCCTGACAATGCATACACTCTGTACTATTAACCATTTAAAGACGAAGCGTATCTGTTTTATATAAGGACTCAGTGCGTACCGCGCTGTAAACACTCTGCACTTCGGTTATAAAAACCAGTCTCTTAGTGTTTTATAAGGCAAAATTTGCTGTTTGTTCTGAGACCCGTACAAAACACATAGACACAATGTGGGCACCACGTAGAATTTTTTAATGTTAAACCTGGTCGTATGTAAAGTTACCGCTAGGTTTTAAAAGGTTAAACAATGAATGAACCAGCAACCACCAAACTTCTATAATCATGGGGTAGTTGTCTTTTTTCTGAAGTCATATATGTACTACACAGGTCAAGTAATACAAAGTGTCATCTAGGACTTATCCTGTAGATCATTACAAAGCATCATCACTGGAAATCTTCATGGCCTCCAATTATTTGTTATGATAGCAAAATATTTGACATGGTATTATAAGAAACCTAAATACGCCAGCAAAATAATGTTTTGACCTTTAAAGAGGAAATACTCCTTTAAAAAAACCACAGTGTTAATGGAGTACCTGTGGTCTAAATAACCAAGGTACAAATCCCAACACCCACAGGTACTTTTTTCCTCACGACTACACTGACTAGGAACATCCCATCCACTGTATACTCAAGGCTCTTCCCATGGAGGAGAAACAGCTGGAGTGTGAAACTGAATCCACACTCCATACATGCTGATATCATTGAAATAACCCCATGGATCAATCCCTGCCACATCTCCCTCAAGCTGCTACACTTCTGCTCTCAGTCATTTCACATTGTGCTCACACACGCACAGGCAGTGAACATATTTGCCAGCATCAAGCACCTTCAGTTGACTGACATAAATCAGTGTCTGGTAAGAAACAGAACAGCACAGTGATGAGTTCTAGAATATACAAAACTTCACTATCTAGTAACCCTGTATTACTCATGCTATGGAGCTCAGACACAGAGCACACCGAAGACCGTTTTCTTCTTGTTCATTCTAGGCAAATGTCTTGAAAGAGGCTAAGAATGTTGAAATAGTTTGGAGTTGTGAATGAAAACCTGGCTTAACAGCATAACATGATATACTACAAATACGTGAAATTCTGAAATACAAATGAATATTACTTCATCCCATCAGGTGAAACAATCACTGAATACATTTCCTACAATAATATGACTCTAAAACACAAGTATGTTATACATCAGAATATAGTTATCACAAAGCTTGTCACCAATGCTAATACAATAACCACTAGGGATACTTTATTATTTTTATATGGATTTTATAAAATTTTGGTTATTAATATTTAAAATTGGAACTATTATACAAAACCAATAAATTATATGATGGAGATCTCAGTCTATTGGCACTAATTAATGTAATTATGTACACTCTGTTTTAACAGAATGCCTGAAGATGACCTCCTTGATCGAAACATGTCGCCTTTTGTAGTCTAAAAACTTGATTCTATAAGGTTGTGGAGATGGTTTTTAAGTGATTTTTATTAGACCATGAACCATGCTAGTAAAATAATGTTCTGACCCAAGAGAAAGGTGGTACTTACGTCCCATATAATGAAAGATTATGTAAATTAAGACTGAAGGGTAAGTTTAACAATATCTCACTAATTAGTGTATATGCTCCTATGGAAGACAAAACAGACAAAATAAAGGAACAGTTCTGAGGATTTGCAAAAGGTAGTGGATAACACACCTAAAAGTGACACAATTATTATTCTAGGTGATTTAAACACAAGATTGAGAAAAGAAGATGCTTATAGAGGAGTAACAGGCCAATATACATTACACCAAAACACAAGTGGAAATGGCGAACTGCTATGTGAATTTGCAGGTTTAAACAATATGACTATTATGAGTATGCAATTCCAACATAAATTAATTCATAAAGGAACTTGGATATTACCTGATGAGAAGATTGTTAATCAAATAGATCATGTTATGATAAACAACAGTAAGAAGGAGTTTATTGAAGATGTTAGATCGATGAGAGGGCCGAATATTGACTCAGATAATTTTCTAGTGAAAGCTAGATTTAATCAGAAATTACCTGCAATATATAAAATTAAGCCAACATTAATAAAAAAAGTGCAATAAATTAAATCTGCAAGACCCGGTAAAATTAAAGCAATATACAAACATATTACATGAGAAATGGAGTCACATTAATAAAAAACACAGAACAAACGATGACTGGAACAGCATTAAAACAGTAATAACAGAAACGGCAAGTGAGATATTTAAAATACAAGGAAAACCAACACGGAATGAATGGTGGGATGATGATTGCAGACAAGCAATTCGAGAGAAGAATAACACCAGAATTAAAACGTTGCAGTCCAAAATAAGGGCAAGTCACGAAGTCTACAGAGAAAAAAGGAAGATGGCAAATAAGATTTGTAGAAATAAAAAGAAAAAGTGGCTCAATGATAAAATCATGCGAATAGAGGAAAATCACAAGAAAAATGAAAAGAGAAAGTTTTTTGAAGGCATTGAAACACCAGACAACAAGGAATTAATACACCAATATTAGTAAAAGGAACTGATGGCAGTATCATCTCTCAAATTGAACAGGTTTGAAATAGATGGAGAGAATATTTCTGTGAAACTCTTAACTTAAGTGATTCACCAGTTGAACAAATCCTAATAAAAGAAATAATAAATGATAATCAAGAAGTTGACACCCCATCCTACAGTGAAGTAGGTTGTATAATTAATAACCTTAAAACAAATAAAGCAGCGGGATCAGACAACATCCCTCCGGAATTAATTAAAAACAGAGGAAGATCATTAAGAAAGGCACAGTATAAATTGATCCTAAATATCTGGGATAATGAACAGCTACCAGATCAGTGGAATGAAGGAATAATTTGTCCAATTTTTAAAAAAGGCGACAGGCTAAATTGTGAGAATTACAGACCAATTACATTGCTGAATATTGCATATAAGATATATGCAATTCTGTTAAATAATAGATTAGTGAAAATAGTTGGAAAGCAACTAAGTGACGCTCAAATGGGATTCCGGCCTAACAGATCAACCATTGATAATATATTCATAATTAAATAGGATTTTTGAAAAGTGCCATGAATTCAACATAGAATTATGCAACATATTTATAGATTATTCAAGAGCATTTGGCTCAGTCTACAGAAATAAAACAACAGAATGTCTGCTGGAGTATGGAGTACCCACTAAGCTAATTAGACTGATCTCTCTAACTCTTATTGATACAAAGACAAAAATTAAGGTAAATAACAGTCTAAGTAATGACTTCAAAGTTGAATTTCGAGTTAGACAAGGAGATCCATTATCTGCTACCCTTTTTAGTGTAGCTATTGACTCAATCTTAAAACAGTTAGACATTAGAGGTAACGCCTCTACCAGACTTAAAAACAATGTATTGCATATGCTGATGATATTCTGGTTACAGCTTGGACTAAACAGGCTGCAGTTGATACATTTGAGAAACTGAAAAATCAGTCCCTGAAAACTGGTTTAGTAATAAATGAAAATAAAACTAAATATCTTAGGTGTACAAGAGGAAATTACCAAATGGATGATCGGTATACCAACAAAATGTGATCGGAACAAATTTATTCTTATAAATACTTAGGATCAGTCATAAACAGAGACAACTCTATTGAAGAAGAAATAAGAGAAAGAATCATGTCTGGTATCAAAGCATATTATGCAAACAGACCATACTCAAGAGTAAATTGGTCTGCAAGAAGTCCAAACTTAAAATATATCGGACCATCATAAGACCTCTACTCACATATGGCTGTGAAACTTGGGTCTTGAAAGAAGCCACCACACAAAAGCTATTAGTCTTTGAAAGGAAAATATTAAGACTGATATTTGGACCCACCAAAGTATTAAATGGTATGTGGAGAATCAAAACAAATAGTGAACTCAATAAATTGATTAAAAACCAAACTATAATTAACTTTACTAAAGGACAAAGACTAAGGTGGCTTGGACACATTCACCGAATGGATAGTGACAGATGGTCAAAAAAGCTTATGAGTGGAAACCAATATCCACGAGACCACAAGGCAGACCAAAACTCAGATGGGAAAATAACATAAAAAATGATCTAAAAGAAATGAAATTAAATAACTGGAGAATTTGCATCCAGGATAGAAACAGATGGAAAAGATTAGTTGAGAAGGCCAAGACTTTCAATATGTGAAGTTGTAGCGCCTGAAGAAGAATAATAATACCTGATGATGGCCATGCAAGCTGAAACATGCAGCATTAAATACTGAATAAATGGTAAAAATTTGAGTTGTGATCAACGGTTCTGTCCATTAACTTAATCTCTGAGTGTTGCAATGGGATGTAAGAACTAAAGTTTAAAGTTTCACATACACAACGCTAGTAAAAATGCATTGGACAGCAGCCACTGGGAAGGCCCAGGAGACGGATCTCAAGGTTGTACACCATAATGGGAGACATGCGGAGGTAATGAAAAATCATATCCCGTCATGGGCTCTGGTATTAGTGATGTTCGAGACCTAATTAAATATTACCTGTTTTTCCACGCAGTAGTAAGTGCATTGCTATTCTGACCAATATTTGAGAAACTTCAAATCCTATTAGTCATCTCAGTTCACTATACACATGACACGGAAAAACCAATGTAATGTCTCTGACACTCTCACTGTTTAACACCCTACAAATTGACCCCTGCTGAGATAATTCTGTTGTGATTACAGAAACTGAAAATTACTGTAACACATCTAGCACAACAAAACAAGGACAGGATTCAGTACCTCTTAGTAAATGTAATTAAAAATAACGAGTAAGAATTTATTATAAAGTCAGTTTTATTCTACTTTTATGACTCAACAGCTCTTCTGTATTTTCCACCTCAATTTTCAACTTCACTGTTAAGTTCTTCATTGTAAGATGAATGGTATGTAAGCCAACCCCTAATTTAAGCATAAACTGAAAAATAAAAAAGTTACTATTTTTAGCACTTTAGCAATCCAGCTACTTAGGTTAAAATTAAGTTATGCATCAAACTTGGTAAAAAGATGTTGCACATGGTATTATTCATTGTTAATCAACTGTGGTCATTCTGCTACCAGCTATGTGGTTTAAAATTCAGCTACATTTAATTGCATGTCGCTGAGGTTAGCAATGCTGAGGATAAGCACAGATACTCGATCACATTCGTACGACATTTAACGTGTACTCATGGTAAAATGTGTCATAAATGTTCAGTCAGTAAGCGAACTTACCTGCTATATCAACCCTCTACAAATGGCAGAGTTTCTAAGCCGGTGAGCATTTTCACAGAATGAAAAATAAAGACAGAATGCTGGCTAACAATCCAGTGAATATGGCATGTCTTAATGACATGAAGATGGCCAGCACTGAGGGCTGATATATGTTGTCATACACTGCATAGTATAAACAGTAGTAAAGTTATGTTTATGGTGGTATTAACTTCTGTCAAGTTGCAGCAGGAACCAAAAATCATGTCTGAAAGTGTCTGACAATGACATAAAACAATTTTCTGACTAATTTTTGGACCTTGTTCATCATCCCAGTTTCTTCAAAACATAAAGTTTTGGAAACAGTTCTGTTTTCTTCATCTGGTGACAAGATAAATTAAAGAGATTCCACTTCATGAGACCCCTTGTAGAAAGAGTCTCAAATTCCAGTCCTGGATCCAGGGCTCTATGCAGTAGCATTCTTTACTTTATCCTGGCACGTTATAAAAGAAAGAGAATGAGGTTTCAAAACCTCATGGTTGAAAAAACTGCGATGTCTAAAATACTGGTCGCAAGCACAAAATGTTATCATCCCCAAGAGTGACAACTTTCTCAACAGCTTTATCATCCTTGTCTCTTGAGGTTCAAAATGATCAAGCTGACAATTCAGACTGACACTGGGTACAAATCTAATGCAAGAGCCAAGAAGGATGCTTCAACCTCAGACCACGAGACAAGGAAGACAAGCCCCATCCACAAGCCAACCAAGAAGACTTCACACAAGACATGAAAACCGCTGGTATATGCAATGTATGAGAATTCAGTGCCGTGTGTGCTCCACTAAAAGCGAAGAAAGAAGAATGAAATTCAAGTGATGAGAATGCAACATAGGGTTGCGTGATAGCCCATGTTTTGAGCTGTATTACACCAAGCTGCATTTCTGAGGATTACATAACACTAAACTGAAAAAGGGGGCCATACAAGTGTAAGTAAATACTACCACTGTACTTGCTGTACTGACATTTCCCAGTACTGACATTTCATTTACTGATGAAATAATGGGGGTGAAGGGAATGAATATTTTACAAAAGGAGCTTTATGGAAGAACACAGACTTGTCAGCATGTATTCACTTCAGTTTTCCAATAAAAACATAATAACAGCTGCCTGGAGACATCCATAAATAATTTGTGTTGGATAAATCTTAGAGACGTTAGTAAGGAAAATTAAATGTCATTAGATGATAATTTTAACTAGAATTAAATTTCACATAATCTTTTACACTATATGAGCCTTTTAGACAAATATTGTGAAAAGAAGATGTGTGAGTCTAAAAGCAAAAATTTTTAAAAACTCCATAGTATTGAGGCACGTTTTGCCTTTTCCTTTCAGGACACTTAAATTACTTGGACGGTGCTTTCCTGTTTGACTGTTAACGGTTAATTCTGACAACTTCTAAAAGAACTATACATTGTTTAACATACGGATACTGACTGAGGAGTTTACAGTTGACCTTGGCAGCTGTTTGCAATGGGGAAAGCAATCCTTGTTTGTGACCAGTAACCAATGTATTCCAGTTAACAATACGTTGGGCTGAAGTGTAGTCATGTTCTTTGCATGTGACATAATACAGTTATTTTCTGTAGTGTTCTATCTTGTTACAGCTGTGCATAAATTTGACTTATACTTGTTATAAATGAAACATCTAAGAAATGGCAACCAATGGAAAGATGATCATGCAGTTGTAGAGAATCATGTTTTTGACAGGATCTATAGTTTCAGCAGACCCCCCCCCCCCCCCCCCCCGCCAACAAAGATGGGG
>BLKM01000722.1:15716-111607 GCA_013340265.1 Coptotermes formosanus
CAATAAATCAAAGTGAGTGTTAAAGGGCTCCACCCACACTGTGCAGGTCAAAAGCATTCTCTTGAGCAGCCATGCATAGTTGAGATGCTGTGTTAGTTGACACTTTTTACACACACATTTTCCTAAACCACTGTTACCATCTCTTGGTGTATTTTCAGAACTATGTAACACCTGAGCTTGAAGAATGTCTACAGATGAGTAACGTAATGTTTTTCTTCCTATTTTCCTCCATTGTATGCGATAATGAGAGTGATAATAGACTTTCGGGTTGAACATGCTTATGGACCAGTCCCAAGCATGAAGTGGAGGGCGGGGGGCAGTCAGCACATCCCATTCAGTCACAAGTATGTTAAAAGAGAACAAATATACCTCAGGAAGGAATAAAGAACTGAAGCCAGCAAAGCTAGGAGAACAAGTTCTACATACAGGGCTACAAAAGAATGGCAAAAATACCATAAATATTCTTACAACTTGAATTGATCCAACATCTGAGTTTGACACAGATGCAAAAATTCATATTGTGGTGTTCTGAGTTAAGACACAGTGTGTGTTCCAGATACATGCTTCTTCTATGAACTTCAGCCCTGAAGTTGGAAGACAAAAATTTTAATAACCACTCACCAAATTATACGGTGACATAACTTTGAAGACAACACTCTAGAAATCAATTAACTCAAAAACATGCATAAACATGCCTATATGCTTGCTTAGGGTGCCGGGGAAGAAATTTGGGCCTCTGAGGGTGGAACTAAGAGGAAGCTGGGGAAAACTGCATGAGAAGCTTCATAACATGGATAGGACAGGTGGCACATATGGGAGACAAGAGAAATGCATACAGCAGTTTGGTGGGGAAACCTGAAGGAAGGAGATCACATGGACAACCTATGCACAGACAGAAGGATAATATTAAATTGGATGTTAAAGTAATAGAATGGAAGTGTGTCAACTGGAATCATCTGGCTCAGGTTAGGGAGAAGTGGCAGGTTATTGTAAAGATGGTAATTAACCTTTGGGTTCCTTAAAATGCTGGTTATTTCTTGACTATTAGCTTTTCAAGAAGGACTCTGCTCCATGGTCTTGATTAATTAAATGTGCTCTTACATTCCAGGCACATATCACAAGTGTACTTTTAAACAAAAGGCTAAAAATATTTCAGGTGGTTCCTACTACCCTGCGCGAATAATACTGTAATACTAGATGGCTCAGCAAGTTACACAGGCCATATGTAACAACTAGGGACCAGTGAAGTACATTTTCCTTCTTCATAAATGAGGGATATAAATACAAACTGTAACCACTTTGCACAGGTTGGTGGTCTAGGGCAGGCCACTTGAAGTAAGGAACAATGCAGACAGGTTAAGAATGCAAGCACATTCAGTACCCTGACATGTACATGACTTAGTAACCACTTTTGATAATCCCATTCTTACCTCCATTTTGTAATGTATTTCATCATCACACTTCCATTTGCTATGCAATGTATACATGTTTCAGGATGATGAAACCATAAGTCTTACCATTAAAATCAGATGAGGTCAGACAGTCTGAAGACAGATCAAGCCATGTATTCCTGGACCCACGGCTCATCATCAGCACCATATGCTGACAATGGTACATCCCATGGTAGTGGAAATGGGATGTTTTTATCTCCTTGCACCCTCTGTCCTTCCAGGGTAAAGACTGGTTCATTTATCTGTACCAACAAATGATGTTTTATACACCATGCACGCGCACACACACATTATTTCATATGTACCTCTCCCAACAATGACTTCAAGCAAAAATAGCCCTTGCAGTTTAATGTAAAGCCCTAGTATCATACCAATGTCTTTTGGGTGCCTAAAACATAAATGGAAGGCCCATGATAATAAGATAACAGAAGGTGTTCCACTTCAAACTGGCCCACTTGCATGGCAAAATCAAGAAAGGATTTTGTTTTGTTAATTTTTGGTAGACTAAACGCACACTCTTACAGAAGATGCTGGAAATGAGATCCTTGTGAAACAACACATCTTTGTGTGTGTATTATCAAAAGTCCTTCCTTGATTTCGCTGTACAAGTGTGCTGGTTTTAAGTGGAACAGCCTGCACTTTTGCAATGGTATGTACATCTTTCGTTTCTCAAAAATATTGAATTATGATGTCACACACTGGCACTCTAAGAGTAAACCTCTCAAACACACAGTCGCTTCGAAAAATTAGACAAAACTGATGAGTAAAGGCCTTTAAGTATATAAGAACGACTTACGAGCAGCTTTGGCAAAAACAATACTCCAGCCTCATAAGACATGACGTACAGCCCTGAGCTTCCTCCTTTTGATTTAGATTCCTGCGTTTTGCCCCATGCAGCCTTTGACAGGTTGGCACTGGTCAGAAGGAACCAGGCAAGATGGCGACCACAGGGAGATATCCGCGTGTATGTCTTGATGTGGGGTACTGCCTTCGAGCGATGCCGGACATCACTTTTCCACTCACTGTTACAGAAATAATCATAATGTCATTACACAAGCAGGAACCTACAGCACAACAGGGGTATGTACAATGCAAGTGGGAAATGAGAATAAATATAAACATTTGGTCAGAGAATTTCAAGCCAACAGACAATTCAGGACAGACTTAGTTCTTGGTGGGAGTATAATACTGGTATGATGAAACTTGGCTAGTGCAATGTCTACCTTATGCAAAGTTCTTGGTTTATGGGGTGTGAGTGAATGAAGTAATTTCACATTTTATCACCATGGTTCCCAGGTTTCCATTAAACACAACAGCAGTTCAATAGATGAAACCAACCTGCTTTATTTCTGTGGTTACCAGGTTTGCATGGCTACAATACAGTCTGGTTAACAAACACGTAAGAAAAATGTTCTAATAAAACAGTTCTTTAACTACAGTTAAATATAATTTTCTGTTTCATAAGGTGTCTTATTATCAGCTATCAATTATGACTATGCCAACTCCGAACTTCATCTGATAAAATGCTGAAAACCACATTACCACTTTATTCCACAAAATAAAATTAATAAAATAATTCCAGTGTGTCTGTATTTTATTTCCACAACTGCATGTGTGTCAAATTTACAGTACACTTACACAAGGACTGAACTGTGAAAATGTAAAGGTGTAGGTTTGTGATATGCATTATCAAGGAAAAGTTTTGTCAGAGGATGGGGCAATTATGAAAAATATTGCAGTAACAGTTAGTGAACAATTAAGGGTGTGAGTTTTCTTTCATAAGACGTTTCACTTTTCTTGTCTCAAAAATGAAATATTTCAGCTATATCTACAAAAAAAAAATAATTTCGTAAGTAGTACTGAAATGAGTTCATCAAACATGAATGAAGAAACTCCTGATGAACAATTGGGTGTATTACGATGTAATAATTATGTTAAGCCCATCATACAATGGAACCATTTCTAGCGATGGTGTGTATTAACCCTTTAAAGACGAAGCGTATCTGTTTTATATAAGGACTCAGTGCGTACCGCGCTGTAAACACTCTCCACTTCGGTTATAAAAACCAGTCTCTTAATGTTTTATAAGGCAAAAGTTGCTGTTTGTTCTGAGATCCGTACAAAACACATAAACACAATGTGGGCGTCACGTAGAATTTTTTAATATTAAACCTGGTCGTATGTAAAGTTACCGCTACGCTTTAAAAGGCTAAGATCATTCATTGAGGATGTGATGTCAGATGCAGCTAAATGCCCCCAGAACAGAGAAACAACCCACCAAACTATAAGGTACCACACTCCAGAAGATACTAAGCTTGAGGAACATGGTCTCAAGAACTTACAGTAACTGAGTACCAATTACCCACACAGTTCAGGTATCTGATACATGCCCAAACAGGAATGATTAACCAAAACTTGACTGTTTTAAGAAAAACTGTGTAAAAGGTGTGTTGACTGCGAAAGAAACACAGTTTCTACCATTCTGCAGATATACATCACATAACAGAGCATCACAACCAAAGATTACAATGATGAACTTGGGAGATACTGACAACAGGAACTTTCGGAGCCAAGTTTGCTTCTCATGTGTTCGCCTTGAGTATGGCAAACAACTGCCCCCAAGTAAATCATCATGACTGCTCTTCACATTCCGCAGGCTTGGATAAATCTGCAAGGGAGAACAGAGAATGTTATTAAATACCTAAAAGTAAAAACCCTCTATTGTAAAATATACCAACTTCGCTCCTGCAGGCGTTACTTTGCACCACAGACAATAAAGTTTTGAGTTTCCTGGAAGTCACATGGTATTTCAGCCTGTGCTAAGAATTCGCTATGTGACACATGGAAACAATGTGTGTAACTGTGAGTGACATGAGCAGCTTCCTGCTTACCATTTGCAGCTGATGCAATTAATGGCTGCAACTGCAGTGAATTTTTGGTCTTGATAAATCTGTGTGTTTCATCGGCCCTGTTTAATTTCTGAATGTACCTCTTATTTATGTTTACTGTATATAACTTGGTTTTCAAAACACCATAACAAATAATAATAATAAAAGCTTTCAACAGGGTACCACACAGCTTGATAATCAAATCTCTTGAGCTAACTGGAATTAATAATAAAATTATATAATTTACTAAGAAAATTATGAGTCATTGGAGAACAAGGATGTGCATACACACAAAAAATAAGCTCACAGAAACAGAAGAGATAGAAATACAAAGTGGAATATTCCAAGGAGACTCATTATCACCACTGCTGTTTTGCATTTGCTTAATCCCCCTCACAGAACAACTGAACGGGCTGAACACGGCATATGAAGAGAACACAACAAAGGCAAAAATATCCCACCTACTTTACATGGATGATTTGAAGTTGCTAGGCAAATCAGAAGAAGAGCTTCAAAAACAGATACAAACGGTCACAACCTTCAGTGATGATATCCACATGGAATTTGGGCTTGACAAGTGTGCAAAGATTGTATTTAAGAAAGGAAAACTAGTCCACTCGCCAAATTTAGTGGTGCATATCAACAGAGAAATACAAGAGCTTGAACAGGGAAAGACACACAAATACCTTGGGATTGAGGAAAGTGACAGCATACGACATCAGCAAATGAAAGAAAGATTGAAGAAGGAATACACTAGGAGACTAAGAATGATACTGAAATCTGAATTAAATGCCAAAAACAATTACAGCGAGTGGAGCATTAGCCGTCCCAGTATTAAGATACAGTTTTGGTATAATTAATTGGAGATTAGGAGAAATTAAAAAAATTGATAGGAAAACCAGGCAGATACTACTAACAATGCACAAAATGCGTCATCCTACAGCTGATATGGATAGGCTGCATGCAGAATATCTTAACAAAAAGTATAAAGAAGACCAGTTTGTAAATATTATAAGAAACCACAATAGCAATCAACCAAATATGAGTTCAACAGTTACAGCAGCAGCGAGGATCATAGATGAATTAAGTCAACCAAACGAGAACAATGACATGAAACAAGATGGAATACAAAACACAAAGGCAAGATTGACAGAGTCCTTAGAGGAAAAATGGGAAAACAAAGTAATGTATGGCCAGTACATTAGAAGCATCGATAAACATCTCAATAGCAAGGAAGACACGTTCCTCTGGCTGTCGAAGGGAGACCTGAAAGCAGAAACTGAAAGTGAAATAGTGGCAGCACAAGACCAAGCACTACAAACAAAATACCATGCAACAGAAATATTGCAAACAGAAAAAGACAGCAAATGCAGATTATGTTACCAATTTGAGGAGACTGCAGACCACATTGTGTCAGCGTGCCCAGTATTGGCAAAGAACAATACATCAAGTGACATGATAGAGTGTGTGCTCAATTACACTCCAACATATGGAAGGAACTAGGGATAAAATTAGACAGTGAACTGTGGTATGAACATGTACCAAAGTCAGTAGAAATAACTCAAGAGGGCAAGGTCACCATATTACGGAATCAACAAATGCAAACCAACAGGAACATCCCCAACAATAAACCAGATGTCATAATCTGGAATAATGAAGAACGAACATCGATGTAGCAATCCCGGGAAACAGAAATGTGATAAAGAAAGAAGCCAAGAAGATTCTAAAATATAAAGACCTTATAATAGAAATAAAGCACATGTGGAATGTAAAAACAAAGATGACATCAGTAATAATGGGGGCAACTGGAACAATTTCAAAATCCTTCAGAAAATACACTTGAGCAGCATACCAGGAAAGCATGAAGCCAAGGAACTACACAAAATGGCTATATTGGGCACAGCACACATACTTCAGAAAGTACTAATGTAGAAGCACAAAAGAGTTTAATATTGAAGGCAGTGTTGTATGCACCATGAATAGTAAATGTGGAATAGCTGCGACACTGTATATCCTAGAAACATGGTTTGTTTCAGGTATATAAGTGTGAATACCCTGCATAAAGGTGATAATGTAACAACAACAACAACAACAGCAGCAGCAGCAGCAGCAGCAGCAGCAGCAGCAGCAACAACAACAGGGAGGAGGAGTAGGAGGAGGGGGAGGAGTGGAAGGAAGAGAAGGAGAAAAAAGGAGGAGGTTGTTGTTGTTTGCATGCTGCATAACTAGGGCTACAAACACACACTCAGAATATGTAATACTTACTGCTTTTGCAAGGCAATAATGGTTACATGAACATGACTCAATGTTATGTTACACTTCCACTGCCCATCTTGTGAAGGATTGTGTAGCCTTCACCGTCAAGTGGCAAGCAGCCCCAGAAGCAGGCAAAAGTGTGCCAATATATAGGTATAGCAGCAACAATGTTCAGAGAGCCAGAGAAGTAGGCAAGCCAATTTGGAGAGGTGTGGGAGGAGCCTGGGTGTGCTGGTGTGGTCCTGAAATGAGGTAATGTCAGGTGCTGGGTGGTGACGTAGCTGGTTACCAACTGGAAATCACGAAGTAGACTGGTGGTTTCAGATTAGGTTCAGTAAGGAGTGCGATGAGCTGGATGCAGTGATTAAGAAATGATTCCTTTCTCTGTCAAATCTGAAACCATGATGCACCCTGCTGCTCACCAGTTGGTTACCAGTTCTCTCACTGCACTGCACCTACCCTTGCTCCTTTTCAGGGTCACATCACCATTCAGGGTCCTCCCACACCTCCCAATTGGCTTGCCTACCTCTCTGGCAATCTGAACACTCTTACCACTTCACCTACATATAGTCAGACTTCCACTTGAAAAGGCTATTCTTCTTGGACTGGCTTGACCCTTGAAAATGAAGGTACCACAATCCTGCAGAAAAGGGAAACACTCGCCAAACGACAAAATATCACATCCCAGAAGACTTGTATCTTCAAAATAACTTACCACTTTGAACTTCGGAGGAGGTTGTGGCATGTCACCAGGTTGCACTGATCTCTGTGACATGCTGGTCCGCAGCTCTCCACACATCCATGTGTCAGGTCCAGCTCCCAGTGTTCCAATAGATGAACACTGTGCAATGACTGGCCAGCTCTCATTGCGTTCAGAGGGAGAAAGAAGAGAGGGAAGAGTGGCATGTTTCTTCAGCAGATGTCCTAGACGTCGATGTCCCCACTTGTCACTTTCAGGACCTCGATGGCAGCCAGGAACAGATGCCACAAGAAAGACCCTTTAACACAGCGGGTTCAACAGAAAGTTACATCTGATTAACAAAAGTGCCATACAATCCATAACCTATCAGCCCCTGTTACCAACAATTCTTCATTCTCTCTGTTAACCATTCTTGCTGTTTTCTTGTTTGGTCTTCTCATTTACACTTTATGTGACATAAAAAACATAAAACTTTAACTACATTTCTCAAATCTGTGATAGCAGTTCAAGCAGTTTATTTCCTATGCACTCTCCTTGTTTATACTGAGCCACTTATTGATCCAAGATTCTTTCAACATCTTTGCATTTCTGTACATTTGAAGAGTATACGCACATCATTCTCTTCCTCTCTCTATGGAGACACCTTCCTCCTTCCTGTCGCCTACTCAAACCCCTCAATTTCCAAATTCCCAATCAAAAACAAACAGTTCCACTTTTCTGCTCCAAACTGCAGCAGGACTTTGCCAGTACATGTGACAGCTTGCACCAACACCATGAAACCAAGACTGATACTGACACTGAACACTAGAGCAATCCATTAGTTTCGACAACTCTTTTACTTCAAATAAGTGATTAACCTTTAAATGATCAGGTTGGTATTAGTGGGTGGTTCCTGAAAAATGTACTGTTTGAAAAGCGAAAGATAAAATTATGAAATAAATGGCATTTTGTGGAAAATAAAACAGGGAGTATGCAGTCTTAAAAATGAAGAAAAATTTCCTTGCTGCCTAAATAAATAAAAAGAACATCTAGGGTGTTTTTGCACATGCATTTGCATATGCAAACATAGGTCTTTAAAACGTTAACCCAGATATGCAAAAATATGAAAAAAGTCATGTGAAGTAGAGAAGTTGTTGCTGTCTATAGAAATAGTGCACAGCTGCAGTGACAAAGACAAAGGTATGCTATTACTGAACAAAAATTTACCCTGAAGAAGGAGGCAGAGGAATTTTCCAAAATGCTGGTTTTTAGATCAATCATGATGAGATGATCACCCAGGAGGATTTTGGTGCAGTCACTCACCATGAAAGCTTCAAAGCCTACATATAATGAGACTTCACTCTAAGTTCATCCAACTCCCAAGAAAAATGTTCCTGCTTCCTGCTCTTAATCATATGAGACACAAATCTAACCCACAGGATGGTAAGAAACATTCATATTCACACTTACCTGATGGCTGAGAAATCAGTCTTCCGTAACCGAGACATCCATTCTTGCAATGCAGGTAACTGATAAAAAGCCATGTAGCGCAGTAGATCAGCCTTAAACTCTGTGGGGGATTCTCCAGCTCTGGTATCAGTCTCTACAGGAAGTTGTGGACAAGATGGACTCACCCAGACCCTGCAATATTTGACTGCAACTAACTTTTCCAGGACATAGTGAAACTTGGGTTTTACATTCCTTCAGTCTAAGTTTACCTTGATCCTATACATGCTTTTATCATTCTGGCCAGCAAAAGCTACCCCATTACAGACCTGCACAGGCCATTAGGGTTCCAGGAGATTGAAGCTCCCAGATTTCAAGACAATTGGCACATGAAGGTGGTAAGGTTGTCAGCCCTGTGCACAGGCTGCCTTTACCCCCCAGAAGATCTCCCTGGTACTCATTTCTGTTAGAGGCTGAGTCGACCCCAGTGTCACAGTGTGGCCAGAAGGATTATGTCAATGAAAAATTCCATTGACACCACTGGGTATTGAACCTGCGACCTTCCAGCTGCTAGCGCAGTGCCTCAATCAATGCGCCACTGCCTGATGATGGTCGACTTTTGACTAAAACATGTGGCTATTAAATAAAACATAGTTGTGTTGGATGGAACCACTGTGTTTGTTTTGAAAACCCATATGTCAGGTTCTAATATAATTAATTTCTTCAGTACACACGTAACAAGTAAACGAATATAGAATCACTTCACAAGGAAATGAACAAAAGAAAGAACAAAAGACAGGAGAAGCAGCCGCAGTGGCACCATGAACACCACTGCCATTGCTGCTGCTGCTGCCACCGCCACCACCACCAACAACCATTGCACAAAAGATGTCTGTTCTGTTCTATCAAGTACCCCATTTTTCCCTCTAAATCTTTTGTGGAATCTTGAGCAATAACAATAAACTTACCCCTGTGTGCGGTTGTACCAATCAGATGATATAAGGTTGGCAGTACTGACAACAACTCGCATGCTGTTATCTTTGTAGTAGAATAGTGACATTTTTCTGAAACAAGAAAAGAGAAAAATATTAGCACTACTCCAGGCATAAACAGGACAAAAACAATTAAAATTGTAAGCAACAAACAAAATTGTTTGCAGGTGAGTGATATACAAATAGTCAAGTTAGAATTAGTCATGGGTTATCATTTTAAGAACTGTATTTTGCTGTCAGAGTTAAGCCCTACACTGAGTTGCCCACACTGGGGTTGATAATAAACATAAAATGCTATTGCAATTGGAAAGCAACATCATTTGTCATTTGTGTCAGACAGTCTTCACCATTACTGGGTTTACATGTTGCAATGAAGAAGCAAAGATGCAGTTTGTGAAGTGGTAAGCATCAAGTATAGTTAGTTCCCAACTTACATGGTTAATTCATGCTGAAGTTCCACATTATGTTGAAAACCATGTAAGTCCAACTATAATCAAATCTGATATATTTTTGACACATATATTTATTTCAATGTAAACACAAACCATAACATATAAACCCAGTATATCCAGTACTAATGACTGCAGAATCTAAAGTTTCTAAACTGCTTGAATTACAAAAGCACCCATGTACCAATCTACAAATCTGCATAACTCGGACCTGTGTAAGTCAAGAACTTACTGTAATCATTATTATCAATAAATGTACAGTATACTGGCTAACTACTAGTACATCACACGAGGTAATTAAGCTTCAGTTTTGTACTAACGTGTGATGGTGACCAAAAGCTGATGGTTTTATTCTCCTGGCTTTAATGTTGTGAGGAAGTGACTTTGGATCTTTCAACATATCATCTTCCTGTCCATATAGGATGAACAGTGGTTTGCTCCTGTAGAATACACAAATGTTCAGTTACAGCAAGCATGATTAATTGGGACTGATAAAACCGCTACAAACATCAGAATCCACTGTCACTTTAGAAATCCTATTTGGTTTCAAGAACTTACGAAATAATGGGGAGGCCCAAGAGAAAAAAAGCATGAATGTTTATTTTTAATAAATACCAAAACTTTTGAATGCATTCCATGATTGAAGGAAAGTCTCATTCAATAAAGACTGAAAGCAATCAACTTCACAAAATAAAAGACAGAACTTGAGTGAACTGATAGTAACCTGCTCAATAGCAGGATAGTGCAGTAAGTGCACTCGCCAGCCATGTGATCTGATCTTCCTTCGTACAAACCAGTCATGACAGGCCAAAATGATAGTACTACAATGGGTGATCACAAAAGGTCAAAATTTCAGACATCCAGGTTTGTGAACAATGGGTTCTGTGAAAATCTTATGGTGTCTACTTTCCTTCAAATAACCATGGGTCGTTGCTCTTTTTTAAAAAAACAGTAGCAGTATACATCTTCAGATTCCATAGGTTTGCTTTCAGGTAGACCATCAGGGGTGGTCAGTAGTTCCAGTTACTTTCACTAACTCTGCAGTGTCTTGAATTTATTTTCTGGAATTGCTGATGTAACTTACCTGCACACAGTCACCACAAATGTTTCGCAATCATGCTACACCATGACACATTTTGGAGATTAACCTCTATGAACTGACAGTGCCACTTGCATGCTGCGTTTTGGAAATGGAATGAATGGAAACTTGGGGGCATTTTTTAAGATTTTGAATCAGAAAATGTATTAAATGGGTAAAAAAAATTGCTTCATTGTCAAATTTGTTACTTCTTAGGCAGGAAATTTTCTTATGCAGGGATGTATTAAAAGGGCAACATGTACTGTTAATCAAATGGGAGAATTTTGGTGCTTTTTTATCCTGACTTCTCAAGCAGGAAATTTTCTTAATCAGGGACTTCTTAAACGAGTTTTACTGTATTGTCTTTTTGTGAATTACATACCACAACAAAACCCACTTTGATATTAATTTCTTTTCCTTGACAAATAAACTTGTATGTGGATTACAAAATACTATACATTACTATCAATTTACTTTATCTACTGAATGACAAGATAAGACTATGCACCTCTTGAAGACCTGTGTATTTCTTTGTTATTTATTTATTTATTTATTTATTTGTAGTTTATTTCATGACACAGCCAGTAATTCAGCATGAAAGGTATCATATTGTAGGATGAAAATTTAAGTCTTCTGGGGCATGACACTGTATTAGCTGACTCCTGATGTTTTGAAGGCCTAATCGATGAAACAGCATCATATCCCAGAAGCTCTGAATCTTCAACAACACCACTGTGCAGAACTAAAGACTCTCAAAATTGTAGCATAATAAATACTGCACTGGAAAGGGCATGCACGGAAGGAGTAATACCTTGAAGGCACTGAATAAGACCATTAAAAACTTAAGTCACGATGTCCAGTTTCCAGGTCTACACAGTGGCCAGAAAGTCAACATATGCCTAATTCTCTTCATTTCACTTTACCATTGGGTGAATACATTACATCAAGTGCATCTGTACATGCATTTTTGTGTTCCAAACACACCCTCATGCACCACCATATTATTTGTCACATGCCCCAAATGTATTCATGGCATAACAGTGGTGATGGCCTGACCCAGCCTCTGTGCAACCTGTCACTGTTGCAACAGCGATGTGCAGCCACTTGCCCATTGACAATGTCCCATGAAGGGTTCTCTGGTGCAGTACGGACTAAATGATGGCCAGGATAATATTGTGGAGGATGTTGGTGACACACAGCCAATCCAGTGGCCTGGAAAATGTTTGTTCAAAGGGACATGCTAGAAGGATAAACCTGCACTGAAGCCATATATCTACCCTGAGTCTTATATCTCTAAGCTGTATTAACCACACCTCTAGCATTTCTGTATAAGATGTGGCATTAATGAATCCATTGAAGAAATGAACTGCAATTCTACTGGCTGACATAATATACGGTGGGTTGTGTTCTAATTCCACTGTGAAATGTAGGTTCTCCTTAGCCACAAACACGTTTCTGTCATGGATACTTCGACAAATTGCGCACTCATTGGTGAGAAGAAACATGAAGCAAGAGGCAGCACTGGGGAAAGTGTTAACCAGTGCATATGTCACGGTGTTAATTCCTATTAATACCTGAGAGTTCATTTGTGAATGCCAGGCAACAGGACTTCAAATTCAAGTCTTACTTCATTTGATACTGCACCGTGGACCATTCCACACCAAGCTCTGATGACTGTTCCTGTGCCAGTTTCTAGGGGAAAAGGTAAACAAAGGGACAACAGCTGCACATAATGCCAAGCACGTTTCCCTTCATCAATTCCTCGGCCCATCCTTAACACTTCCAAGAGTAAACACACGTTTCTCCCTGTCTAGTGACATCAATTTTTGTGGTAGAGTTTTACTAAATCATTCACAGACTGCTTTCATTACTTGGGTCATTGTTTGGGTTTTGCAAGGTCTCATGTGCACCTTACACTTGGTATTAGCCGCTCTTCAGCTGAATAACTGCTTGTATCAGACATAATTAGAACACAACTTATTCACTTTAAATATGCCCTGCAATCACTTGTGACTGAAAGAAAGTATTGTGAGCAGATGTGCACCAAGAATTTTTCCCTGTGGCTTGGGGGGGGGGCACACCCTGAGGCTATACATAATTTATGTTTGATTTTAAAAATTATGTTATAAAAATCATGTTGTAAGTAAAACATAACACTGTCTACAACTGCATTTATATATATATATATATGAGTAGAACTACATGTTCCATGACTCAATATTCTTGTTTCTTTTAATTTTATTAATTTATTTTTCAAAATTCTTATCTGCTAGTCACTGGCTGATTTTGGCTGAAGGGAAAATCACATAGAACTTTTGATATCATAATATCTACAAAACATGTAATTTTTAAATTTTGGTTTTGGGGGGTTTGGGAGGGTGCTGCAGCCCAGCAGCCCCCCCCCCCCCGGGTGCGCCCTTGGTTGTAATACTCCACTTTTTACTCCCACCATGTGCTAAAGGCACACAGCATGCAGATGCAGATCCACATGGTATATTTTGTATGGGTATAGGGACTTCTTGGTCACCCTGCAAATTTGAAGTCAGCACTATATGTACATAATTAACTTACTTGGTGTCACATTACACATATATGAAACAATGGAAAATACACTAATGGTAATGGTACCTCAGTAACCACTGACACAAACATTCACAGAAAGCTAAACATGAGGGTTCAGGTCTTCTGAAATGTTATGCCATGTTGCTGGGTCAAAGATTCTTATATTTTGAAGATGCAGTGTCTTCATCTTCAACAGGCAAGGGCTTTGGACACTATATTCCTTTCAAATGCCTGGACTGACCCACCCAACACAGTGTCACATCCCTGAAGATCTGAGTCCTTGACTACACCACTGTGAGAATCTCACATCTCGCAAAGTTATAGATGTCTAACTTACTCATGTCCGTATACTTTATACATTTCCAGCAACCAATCCAGTTCAACCATAAAGTTTATTTGCAGAGATGAATCCAGGTCCCCCATTGTAGGGTCGAGTAGCTCATGAAATCTAATAGAGAGAGCCTCCTTATGAGTGGGCGGTGAATCGCGGATTGCAGTCAGGAAGAAGTTGTAAGGGCCAGCCTCAGCCAACCTAAAAGCAAAGCCTTTTCTCTTGCCTGAACCTTGGTTAATGTCAATGTTGCTCCCCACTGCTATTGGCTTCTTATCAGTAGTGTCCTGCTTCTCTCTTTCAGCATTCTGAATTTCATTTTCTGGAGCAAAACCTTTATCACGGTATATTTGCAGCTGGTCCAGGATTATATCTGTGTCTATCTTTGCCTTATAACCTGACGGCACCTTCAGTTCTTCCCCGTCCTTCTGGTGAGAATAGAGTTCATCCACTGAAATAAGAACACAACTGATGATTCAAGTCTTCTGGGATATGACCTCATGTCATTGGGCAGATCATTCCACGGTTCAAAAGGATTGTAGTGCCTCCATTTTCAGTATGAAGCAGTCCAAGACTACATCGCTTCAGGAAACAGTCGCACGACAATCCAGCGTCACTCCTAGGAACCCTGAGTCTTTAGCAACATCACTGTGGAAACCTCAAATCATGCAAAGGACACAACTGTTAATAAAACTTAGGTTCTGATTACCTCACAGCTTCATAAAAACTTACGATTTTAGTGCAATAGTTGGAAAAATCCCCGCAACTTACAAAAGTCAGTAGGTGGTGCCATCTGCGAGTGACAGTAAAACTATGACACAGGAAACATAAGACAGAAAAGATGTAACAGAACTTCATAAAGTAACTAATACTCTGCTTTGTAATATAAACATTAATTTTTTACAGTAAGTAACTAAAGTAGTTCTTTGTAGCCTCCCGCCCCTTACTAAATTTGTTTTATATGTAATAATATTTCCGTCTACACAACAAATACCCGGGGATACTTATGTCACATATGGAAAATATAGCTACTGAAGACAAAGGAAAAGCATTCACAAAAGCCAAAGCTTCATTCTCATTTTTTGGTGGAGAAATGACAATGGTTCCTGAATTGTCCTAAAATTTAATTACACAAAAAATGGTTAAGATCAAAGTAGTAAATAATGATTGTAACGCATGGGTCACATGAGTAATAACTTGCACTGACACAGCTATCTGACGTAACGCAGCGGCAGTGCAAAACTTTTGGTGCGTTGCAGCCACATGACAAATAAATGTGTTACATAAAATTACATTTCTGGGAAGGAAATAATAAATTTGTCTTAGAAAGTCTAAATTAGTGGGAGTGAAATCTGTATACAATAGTAAGTCACTCTTGTGCCCAAGCATAATGCCACCATGGCATACAGGGGGAGTGGAGGTAAGAATCCATACATGCATATAATTTTCAACATTGAAAAGAACTGTCAACTTAATAATCCCGTAGCACTATGTCCTGTATGTACTGGGTATGAGGCAGGGCAGTCCAAGACATAATGGTGGAAAGAAAAATACTGACCTTAACCAGGAACTGAATCCCAGTCTGCAGTCTACAGTCAGTAACGTTAGTGTCTGAGCTACACCATCTCTAAATGTACTACATGAGCACTAAAACGTAATGTTCTGCAACAGCAAAGCTAATAATCACACTGAACATTCAGACTCTATAAAGAAAATGTGAACTTAAACCCAGGACTGTGGGGTTGGTACACAAAACTTCCAACTCTGACTCCTCAATTTCTAAATCTCTGATTCTGACTCCTTCATAAAAGCTCAATATGTATTAATAAAGGTACACCTAATAAAATAGTAAATTGTATCATAAGACATTTCATCATTCCGATGTGAATCATCAGGCTACTTTTTACACTTATAACCTATATTTAAGTATAAGTCTAATAGCTATTGTAGCCAGTATCTATTTAAGATATTATATTGCGGTCGGAGTCGGTACATTTTTACTGACTCTGACTCGTTCATTAAAGCTCAATATGTATTAACAATGGTAAACCCCCCAAAACAGTAATGGTACCATAAGACATTTCCTCACTACCACGTGAATCATCGGGCTACTTTTGACACTTATAAACTATATTTACGTATAAGTCTAGTGGTTATTGTAGCTAGTAGCTATTTAAGATTTTATATTGAGCTCGGTGTCGGAGTCCATATATTTTTAGACTCTGACTCTGACTCCACAGCCCTGCTTAAGCCCACAATAACGTGAATGCAACCATTGTTAGTCAAGTACAAGCAAACTTTGAGAATATTCTTAATAATTGATATATATCACGTCATTGCTGGCTGACTGGTTAATAATAATAAACATCTGAATGTGTTGACTACTTTTTGAATTACCCTGTATTCATTTTTAAGGGCAGAGTCACACTTCTACCTTGAAAAAATGCAAGTCTTCTCCACAGAATAGTACACATCGGTACACAACTGTACATGACACCAACAACTTTATCAAAAAATAAACAGACGCTGCTAACACGAACGAAGTAAAAGCATCTTCAAAAATGATCGCATATTGACTGATGTACTGAATGGTTTGGCATCGAACACATAACACTACATGGCACGTCATCTCCTCATTTTTCATTAAGTCTTGACTATTAACTAATTAACTTACAACTTGTCAGTACTGCCACTTTATTTCCCAAAAAAGGATAAGCACTGGATACCATAATGCATATTTACAACATTTTTGGGAAGAGCAGATCTGAGAACATCCTGATTAATTCTTAGCTTGTCTAACAACACTGTTTCAACTGCCAAGATCACATAGCATTATATGAAATTTAAAGATGATTACGAATAATGAGTGGTGTAAATAAGGATTTGTAACGAGACACGTAAGGCATATTTAAAATTACTATTATGCCAATCTGATGCAGGACTACAGGAACTGTTAATAAAATTATGAATAATGCTGAATGATTATTAAGACATTATAAAATACAAAATTACATGACTTATATAAACACAAGAATATGTGACACTTCCTGGTTTAAAATACAAAGCACATAACTTTGACTCACAATGTGGGTGTAAATACTCTGTGAAATGTGTTGGATTTCGACGATAGCAGTTCTCTCCATAGCTACAACACATTTTGGACTTCTTCCTCTCTGATGGACCACTATCACCTGATAACACAAAAAATCCACCCATAAACAGACGTTAAAATGTACACTGGGGAGTGTGACATTTATTACAAAATAAAATCACAATATTTCTATTAAACTTATATTCATATGCACAATTCTGGAACATTTACATACAATACAAAATGTTTAAACAGTGGACACATTTTCGCCTTTCAGCATTTTTCCTTCGAGTAAGCTCATCAATACGACAACATGCCTTACACACATAACCCGACTTTTCTACACTCACCTCCATTCGCGCGCTTTGCAGCAGAATTCACAGATGTCATTCCTAAATTTGTGAAGACTTACGAAAGAGACTGAGTTTCAGTACACGAATAGATGCTGTACAACAATGTATACATTACTCGACCACCTCTGACGTACCACAACTACCATACACACAACACTATTTCTAACGACCAGGCCGCCGTTTAATTCACAGATAAAACCGTGAGTAATCAGCGACGTACAGGGGGAGGCAACGTTGTAGAGTTATATTTACCTTGAATACTTCAGCGGTTAGTGTGGATTTATTAATAATTGATTGATAGAATGTGCTTATCTAGTCTATAAATGATGGCAGCGTATTAACGATTTCACACACAAGTGATAAACACATATTAGGTTTCAAAAAGGCATTTCACAAAGTAAATGTGCTACTTTTCGCGGTGGAAATAGAGGGGGGGTCAAGTTTCAAATATATGACCCCGTGTATATTGGTATTAAGAATTGCATTTAGTGTCCTTAATTAAACTGGTAAATATGTGACGATTACGGGACCGTTAGGAAGCACTAAATACTGTACCGCAAATATGCAAACACACAACAAATTTTGACAACATTTGAAAGTTATATTCCCGAGTAATAAGACCGCAAAGCGCTAGTAGTTTGCAGTCCATTATTGTTGCACTGCAATTACATGTTCAATTCCAGAAATATGCGATGTATAACTAACAGACAAGTTACGTTTATGTTGTATTTGCCGACCTACGTTCGTTATTTTCACGGATGATCTACCTGCTATGTTGGTTCCCTGCGCCAAACTGGCGTCTGTCATCTTTCCTGCCATTTAAGGCACGGAAAATGGCGAAGTAACACTTCAAATTAAAAAGTGCGCGTTTAGTGGTAAGTCGCTGTGATTGTGTTTCGTGGTTTTGGAATTCTGCAACCATACTGGCACGATAGATAAATACCTTTCTGTGTCAGTGATTGGTAAGTTCAGAATTTTAGTTTGCGATGAATATTCATTGTACGTGTTCGTACTTTTCTGTGGTATAAGTTGTCTTCTGGTGTCATTTCGTGAACACATTTCTTTCTTCATTTCTTGTGTTTTAGTTTATACCACTTAAGCCTATAAGTTATTTCCTTTCCATATGTTCACATTTTGAGATATAAATGTCAGGCTCTGAATTTCTTGCTTGCGTCTCTTTCTGACGATGCTGTGTTAATTTTGAGGTTATACAGCGTGTGTAAAATGAATATGATGCACTGGAGATTCGACAGGAATGAGAACTGAAGTAGCTGTGCCGTGTTTTAAGACGTGCCTGTAAAGGGTGAATAAATCCATAAAGACATCAGTAGGCCTATTGTTGATACTGATTCTCGATTTGTTCAAATACAGTTACTCGGGATCTCCCTGAATTTAGTGTTTAGATTCAGCTTTGTATATTAGACAGTGTTGGACACGTTACAGCTGACTGTTTGAAAGCGCAGTGCTTGCCATATGCACAAGGTATAACATAAAAAATTCTACAGTTTGCCGGTAGAGTTAATTTATGTTTATGTATGAATCTCAGAACAAACAGCGATTAGGCGTTTTCAGTACAGAGCATTAACTGGCTGGCCTTTGTAACCGAGACCAGGTGCGCACCCAGAAGTTTTCCTTAGGAAGGGGCTGACCCTGAGGTTGTATATAATTTACGTCTGATTTTAAAAATTAGGCGTATGTTATAAAAATCATGTTGTGAGTACAACATAACACTGTGTGCAACTGCATTTATACACATACGAATATAAGTACATGTTCCGTGACTCGGTCGCAGTGCTCTATCTTCTTATTTTTTTTAAATTTTATTAATTTATTTTTCAAAACTCTAATGTACTAGCCATCAGCCTATTTCAGTGGCTGATTTCGGCTGAAGGAAAAATCACCGACAATTTTTGATATAATTTCTACAAAATGTATGTTTTTTAAATTTTGGTTTTGAGGGGTTTGGGAGGGGGCTGCAGCCCGCCAGTCTCCGCCTACCCCCTTGGGTGTGCCTCTGACCGAGATGGAATGTGCTGCGTGCTGCAGGCACGCACCCAGAATTTTTCCTTGGGGGGGGGGCGGCGCGGTTGGGGCTGACCCTGAGGCTGTATATAATTTATTTGATTTTAAAAATTGTTATAAAAATCATGTCTTAAGCACAACATAACACTGTTTGCCATTGATTTATGTACATACGAATATAACTACATGTTCCACGACTCGATCACAGTGTCCTATCTTCTTGTTTTTTTTAATGTTATTAATTTAGTTTTCAAAATTCTAATGTACTACTCATCAGCTGATTTCAGTGGGTGATTTCAGCTGAAGAGGAAATCGTGTAAAATGTTTGATGTCATAATATCTACAAAATTTGTGTTTTTTAAATTTCGGTTTTGGCGGGGCTGCAGCCCGGCAGCCCGCCCCTTGGGTGCGCCCTTGGCATGCTGGGAAGTAAGTGTTTATATGTAGTTTAGTTTAATGTTAGTATTTAAACTGTTAACACTTTGAAAGAAGGTTAGGTAACGAAAGACTGGCAATTAAGGAATATACGAAAATTAATCTTTGGCATTTCAGCAATGAAACTTTACACACTTGCGCAGACTGGCTTCGCCATGGTTATCTGAGCTTCCTTATTTCCCTGTCTGCCTGCTTGCCCTCCCCGAGCTCATTAACTCGATAACCGTTGAAGAACACTTCCATGTGTTTCGGTGTCGGAAAGTTATAGTAGAATTCACAACACATTTTACTTTCGGTTAGAATGGTATAAGACTAATGCACAATTGTCATGTAGACGTGATGCCCGTTTCTGCACGCCTCTTGATTGTAGCTCACTAAATGTTTTTTGGAGCAAAAAATGTTTCAAACAAAACTTGCAGAGGATAAGAGCAGTATGCTGTGTTACAGAGGTTAGGTAGAACTTGCTGCTTCCGTCTGCAGGTTCGAAGTGAAACTAGAGGCAGCAGATACCTTCGAAACGTCGACAACACGTCCTTTTGCCACACAGCGTGAAACCCTCCAAAATGAGGCCAACGTTAACAAGAAGTCACCGTGAAATCTCAAAGTCATGTAGAAGTACCTATTCCATATTAAGCACATTTTTCCTGTAGGATGTTTCAAGATAATATATCCTCTGTTTACCATGACAACACATACTGAAAGATCAATCATGATAAGAATTCGCAACAGTTATGTCCAATCGTCTTCCAAGAATTTTATCATACAGTTATGGAAAGCAACAATAAAAAAACTCGTAGAAGTATAATATTTATGAACATATTTTAATGTTTTCACAATTCGGCCAAAAATCTACATGCAAAACTAATATTCAGTAGAAGCTCTAGGGATATTCCATACGAAGTAGAAGAAAGTCACGTCGGATTTTATTGTTTCGTGTACAAAATATTGACAATGGTGACAATATTGTTATCGGTGTTCTACGTTACAGGAATTGGAATCGCGGCACATTCTTCTGAAGCTACAGCAACACTGTGATATTCCTCTGCACAGAACACCTATTTTCCACAAAAATCCTGCAACAGACTGTTTTGATTAATAACATTGCGGTAGACTGACCTGCTACTCTGTTGGATTTCTATATTTTAAATAAACGTAATAGGATATCCCATATGACAGTGAAACAAAAGCGAGGGAAAGCACCAGGATTTTACGCCGTGGTCACATTTCCTAACCCGCTGATAAACGTTTGGTATGCTGATTTGTATTTTAAGTTAAAGGGGAAGCTAATGCTGACAGACCTACTCTGCTAAGGATGTCGTTTTGGGAATGGCGTTCAGCAGTGTGCATTTCATGTTCTGCATTGAAATAACATTCGCAGCATAAGTATACAGTCCAAACTAAATGGAGTACAAATATTTTTAAAATGTGCAGTTTAGTATTTTCAGCATGTAATTGACCTTGAAATTTACTTATCAACTACTAGCAGATACATCCCTTCTCCGATATTGTACTGCTTCATTAACGTCCTCAGCTCTAACCGTTCACTTGTATATTTGAACCTTTTAAAGCCTAGCGGTAACTTTACGTACCACCAGATTTAACATTAAACAATTCTACGTGGTGCCCACATGGCGTTTATGTGTTTTGTACGGATCTCAGAACAAACAGCAACTTTTGCCTTATAAAACATTAAGAGACTGGTTTTTATAACCGAAGTGGAGAGTGTTTACAGCGCGGTACGCACTGAGTCCTTATATAAAACAGATACGCTTCGTCTTTAACCTTTTAAAGCCTAGCGGTAACTTTACGTACCGCCAGGTTTAACATTAAAAACTTCTACGTGGTGCCCACATTGCGTTTATGTGTTTTGTACGGATCGCAGAACAAACAGCAACTTTTGGCTTATAAAACATCAAGAGATTGGTTTTTATAACCAAAGTGGAGTGTTTACAGCGCGGTACGCACTGAGTCCTTATATAAAACAGATACGCTTCGTCTTTAAAGGGTTAATATATTCCTGGTGGTAAGCAAATCCTCGCCGATCCCAGTGGCCGCAAGGTCTAAGGCGTGGGTCTGTGGCCGCTGACTTGCTGGGGTTGTGGGTTCGAATCCCGCCGGGGACATGGATGTATGTCTCTTGTGAGTGTTGTGTGTTGTCAGGTAGAGGTCTGTGCGACGGGCCGATCACTCGTCCAGAGGAGTCCTACCGAGTGTGGCGTGTGTCTGAGTGTGATCGTGAAGCCTCGATAATGAGGCCCCGGCACACTACGGCCTGTTTTGCAGTCGGAAAAATTAAACGTAACTTCTTCACATGAAGATGGAAGTTACATTTGAAATCCTGGATGCAAGAATGGCTCGCTCGCCCTTTTTATCATTCATTCATTCATTCATTCATTCATTCATTCATTCATTCATCCATCTATCCATCCATCCATCCATTCATTCATTCATTCATTCATTCATTCATTCTGTTGTCTGTCTTATGATACGTCCACAGTCTCTTCAAAGCGAGTTCTTCACTGAGTGTGATCTAGAGCTGCCTTTTTTAAGTTCCACAAAACCATTTGTGGTCAGTGAAATGATGAATGTTTAAGAAAATGCTGTTTCTCCGTTACCTTTTTTTTTTAAAGACGACGAAGTGTGTTTTGAAGTTTGGTAGGGGCATTCAATTTGTTAAATGGTAATTTTCCTTCACCAAGACTGAGTAAATTCTTTGCCAGTTGCCCAGCAGCACAATGCCTTGCAAGTGTATGCGCAAGTTGGATGTGAGTCTTAGCTTTTGTGCAGACGTGCAACCATTGCAGTGACCAGAGAACCATTGACACTGGCGGGTCAGTAAAAGCGCCGTACCATCTCCCGCACTGTTGTTTGAATTACGGAAAAAACAAAGCAATTAACGGGGCAAACAAAGACAAAATGAAGTAAATAAACAAACTAATATTTATAGAGATATCGGTATGGGTAAAATAATGACGGGGAAATTTAAATGATTGTATTCTGTCAACGAACAGCGGTGTTTTTGACGTCACAAGAAGTATAAACTACTAGATAATTTGTTTAACAGAAGCATAATCCTGTACAATCAACACGATTTGCAGAATTTGAAAATGTCCTTTGCTGCAGCCAGCGTGTTTTAAGCAATGACTTCCGCGGCAGCAGCGATTTGTGCCTTCAGCTTTCTAACTTCTTATCAGTAACCGATAACTACAATCAGTACCCCAACTATTACGTGTCGCCCTCCCTTTAACTGCCGTGCAAATATCGCGATTTGTTTGCTGATACCGCATAGGCAGAGTTTTGCAAATTTAATAGCTGCTCAGGCCAGAATAAGAAATATTTCTTTCTTATATATACTTGGTTAAGTACTCGCTATATCAGAGTAGATTTCGCACGTAAAAATTGATGTTAGTGAGTTTTTCTTTGCGCTCGTAGATTATTTGTTTGTGTCTTGTTTTGGTTTGTTTTGTAATTTAATTTGTCGATCCGTACCTGAAAAATGTACCGCGAGCACAGAAGAAAGGGACTGAAGCAGGAACTAATATTTAAAATCGAAAATTCCTAAATTCTTTGCCTTTTTGATGATCGCAAAATGCTTACTGCAGATTCCGAAAATAATTTCAAATATATTTCCCACTAATTAAGCGTAGTTTATACGTTTGTAATCTGAATAGGCCGATATTCTGGGACAGATCACACGTAAGGACAAAGATAAGGATCTATGACCTCCCTCTTGAAGAGACCCAGGATTTCAGGTGCTTGGAATGTGACGTAAGCTGTAGTAATGTCTACACCAAATTACATCGTTATATAGCAGTGGGCGGGAGAGTTAGAGGAATCGTAGGAAAATGGACTAGAAGAGGAACCCAGCTTACGTTCTGTAAATTTACGCACGTACCGGCCTTGCTGAATGAGAACGAATCCTGGGGCTCTAAGAGGAAGGAAGGAAGGAAGGAAGGAAGGAAGGAAGGAAGGAAGGAAGGAGGGAGGGAGGGAAGGAAGGAAGGAGGGAAGGAAGGAAGGAAGGAGGGAAGGAAGGAGGGAAGGAAGGAAGGAGGGAAGGAAGGAAGGAAGGAAGGAGGGAGGGAATGAAGGAAGGAAGGAAGGAAGGAAGGAAGGAAGGAGGGAAGGAATGAAAAAATGAAGGAAGGAAGGAAGGAAGGAAGGAGGGAAGGAATGAAAAAATGAAGGAAGGAAGGAAGGAAGGAAGGAAGGAAGGAAGGAAGGAAGAAAATGCCTGATAGCAGTGGGGAGATGCCCTTTTCATGGCCACATGCGAAAGGCTAATGTAAGACAAGAGCTACATATATTTTGAGCTATAGATAAGATTAGGGACAATAAAGATGACTGGAGGGAAGACTTCGAACAGAAGGAGGAAGGCACATACACGTATTTATCTTCCATTACCTCCCTACAGGAAAGAGAGATCCACATAGACCACCTAAAAGATGGAAACGAAGCAGGAACAGGTACAAAGACATAAGCGCTGACAGGAAGAAGAATGTATTTATAATTTGGTACTCTGGCATTTACATGCTCCTATTTATTTTGGTACTATACGTCGCCTGGTACAAATGATATCTGCAGTAAGAACAGTCCATTGCGCCCTGATGATGAAAGTAGTGTGGTTTAGGATATTTAAATATGTTTACAGGATAAAAGAAGCGTTACTGTTTTCGGGGCATGACGCCGTTATATGTGAGCCATGACAATTGGGGAACTCACAAACTTTGCGCTTGTTTGGGCAAAGGTAGGTAAATTGGAAGAAGCTGCCATTAGCATTTAGAAGACAGCCAGAGAGTAGACAGACATGGACATCGTTTTGGATGGGCTTAGTGCTTCCTACTTCAAAGTTCCCTGAAATGGAGGCAGTAGATTGCTCCGAAACAACGCACTTAAATAAGTACATGACAGCATATTGCAGAACACAGCGCATATAATAATCAACGCTGTACGATCGTCAAATTTCACGTGATAAAATATTTCCAAAAAAGAAATTTTGTTGCAAAGAATGAGACATAAACACAAAGTCCTCTCCGTCATAACTTAGCAACAAGGACATCGCAGTAAAATACGTTATGATTCCCTCTGCGATTTCTGAGAAACTCTGTGAAGTATATTTTTTAATATTTGTTTTTTTTTTGTTATTGTAAGACGTCTACTTCAAAGGTTTGATCTGACTTACTTTGAAACCAAATCCTGATATTTATAAACGCTGCATAAACATGAAGGAAAGAAGGAGCAGAAAAATGTTGCGAAAGACTTCTTCTCATAATACACCTGATAGAACTCGCTCTTTGATATGATTTAACCATTTGAAGGCTAAGATTTACCTGGATTATATTTTAATATTCAGTTCCTACCGCGCAGTAAAGAACTCTATATCGGTTATGAAAACCGATCAATTAATGCTGCATTGAATTTGTCGGTCTCTGTTATACGAGCCATACAAAACACGTAAATACACACTGTGGACATAACGTAGAACTTTTTAACGTTAAACCTGGTTGTAAATAAGGTAACCGCTAGGCTTCAGGGCAGACCTGTCAGACTTAGAGGGGGTGCAGCCCAAAGTGAAAATCCAATCTGACAACTTGGGCTACAACATATTTCAAACTTCCTCTTCGTTTTCATTTGTAAATATTTTGATCCAGAAATAGACAAAGGCGTGAAACAAATCTGTTATTCAATTTTACAGAATTTCTTGTTTGTATTAAGCAGTGAAATCAGTGTGACATTGTCTTTGAGATGACTGAGAGAATAACATTTTCAAAAACACTTCTTTTTAAATTCTTGGACCGTAATAATGCTAAACCTAAATATTTCCACAGTTATTAGTTGATTTGAAATGGTCATTGAATGAGAAAGTAGGATAACTTACACAGAAACTCTAGCTTTGATAATTTTAATTTAAGTAACAATAAATAAAATGTGGACCCTTATCATTCGGCTCGAAGCTAACGTTACCTGCCGCGGCGTAATGTTTCGCATATGGTGACACTTGGCAGCGCTTGGCATTCACTACATCACCAAAATTTGGTTCCAGGAATTTACTGGAGCCTGTCCCTAAAAGTGAAATATTAAGTTCTTTCAAAATGCCTTTTTAGATTTAGATTTATTGATTTTTAAATTTGAAAAGAATTGCACATGTCAGTGTTTACAAATAGTGATAAAGTATCAGTACGTTCGCAAGTACATGAGCATAAAGAATATTATTCAGGTAATTATAGAACTGCGGCACACCTACTTCCCTGTATCTCGTTTTGAAAGCGATTCAGCAATTCCATTTAACCCTTTAAAGACGAAGCGTATCTGTTTTATATAAGGACTCAGTACGTACAGCGCAGTAAACACTCTCCACTTCGGTTATAAAGACCAATCTCTTAATGTTTTATAAGGCAAAAGTTGCTGTTTGTTCTGAGATCCGTACAGAACACATAAACGCTATGTGGGCACCAATTTGTTAATGTTAAACCTGGTCGTATGTAAAGTTACCGCTAGGCTTTAAACCTTTAAAGACGAAGCGTATCTGTTTTGTATAAGGACTCAGTGCGTACCGCGCAGTAAACACTCTACACTTAGGTTATAAAAACCAGTCTCTTAATGTTTTATAAGGCAGAAGTTGGTGTTTGTTCTGAGATCCGTACAAAACACCTAAACGCAATGTGGGCACCACGTAGAATTTTTTAATGTTAAACCTGGTGGTACGTAAAGTTACCGCTAGGCTTTAAAAGGTTAAATGTTATAGCCTGCATCGTAAACGTTCAGTATGAATGACTCTATAAACAGTACAAACTGAGCGTCATAGTAATCGAAATCATAGAATCTTCTTTCAAATTCGATAAACAAAACACTGAGTTCCCCCGTCACGTGATGACCCTGCGCGGGCCACCTTACGTAGCTCTGCGGGCCGCGTGTTTGGTAGGCTGGCTTTAGAGGGCTAATTGTTTAGAGTTACTGATTAGAAACGCAATACTTTGTTACTGGCTGTACCCGTGCGAATAATTCGCAAGTAAAAACAGTAAAATATTTAATCAAAAATAATTATAGCATCTTAATCTTGACAAATACTAATAATTGGAGTTTCTAATGCCTGATGCTGGGTAATTTATTTAGGCGATCAACGGATCCGAAGCAACGGGTAAACAGGAAACAAATCTTTTCAGCACGTGTAAGTAAGAATCAAACCGCTGAAATCAACAATCTTGCTTCAGCGGGGGCGAAGGGAAGTACATGAAATATGTTACTTTCCTTTGGTCTCCGCTTGAGGCAGCAGTGTCAATTTTAACCTTAGCCTTTTTTGTTAAAGAACGATTTTTTGAGAAGGGTTAGTAAAACCAAATGAGACTGCCATCAATGCCGAATCACAAGTTTTTTTTTAATATCTGTCTTGAAAGAAGAATCTTTCGAAATTTCAGTACACTGTGATGTCGCAAACATATATATACTATATATATATATATACTATATTTGATAACTAATCAAATGGAGCAGAGTCTTTTTTGACAAGCTAATAGTCTTTGAGATAATCAAGACACCTGCCGCCATTTTATACAATCAGAACTTTTATAAACATTTTTAAATGATCCGTAACCGTGCATTGAGCAACTAGATATGGAAGCGAAACCAATAAATGCACATAAGTGCTTGAAAGTATATTACAGACATGTAGGAGGTACACTATGATTGTAATATACTTTCATACACGTATGTGCATTTATTAGTTTGGCTAACATACGTAGTTCATAAACATGTTTGCAAGATGTCGTATCTACTTCCTATCTTCAGCCAGAACAACCCAGTGCACACTCTCCTACCTTTTTGCAGAATACATTACAGAATGTCATGATAGAGTTCGTGAACTCTTGATTCATATTCTGCTCTCAATATTCACACGCAAGCCGATTACTCTGTCATTCGAACCGTAATATAGTGGAGGATATTTCTAGGACGGCAAGCAGATGGTTTAACCTCGCTGCTACCCTCGTTTAGACTAAAACTTTATAGACTGGTCGTTGCTTTATGTACCATAAGGTTTAACATTCAAAAATTCTATGTTCTGTTCGCAAAGTTCATTTATATATTTTGTACGGATCTATGGAAAACGACGGCTTTTCATTATACAGCAATATATAATTGGAGTTTATAGCCGAGGCGAGGTGTGTTTACAGCGCGGTACAAGCTTAACCTTTAAATATGATTCAGGTTATTCTTTCTCAAAACTCAGTCCAAACTCTCAATTTGCTCTGCTGCACCATCCCAACAGGCTACCTTCTTCACTTCTCATCGCTTTACCTTGTTTCCAGGGTACCTTTCCCAGAAGGACGAGCGGGCACTTCGTGGAAATCTTCTGAGGAGTATACTTTCCTGCCCTCCCCATTATAATAGTAAATGTAGTAGCGTCTTCCACTGCATGTCCCCTTCCTCTTCTTCTGCTCTGTTTTCCATTTATACTTTGACAGGATATTATGTAGCCTATTTCTTTTCCATTGCACCGTTATGTATTATAAAAACAAAGGTGTGCGTTATGTAAATGATCGGACACGTTTGTGACTACACAGAACTTCAATTAAGTTCCAATTAATTACTGAAAGGAATTAAAACTGCTCCTAACTCAAGACTTTGTCGCAGAAGTTTTACAGTCCTTTCTTAATTAGGAGTTGAATTGATTTCTCCATGAAACCCAGCTGTGCTCATACACGTGTCAAACTTGGATCTCGGACATTAAAGAAGAACAGACTGAAAGTACTTGAAAAAAAGGTGCGAAGGAAAATATTTGGATGCAAGTGTGAGTAAGGAAAGCAGGCTGGGGAAACTGTATAGTGAATGGTTTCGTGACTGTGACTTGTTGCCAGATATTGTTAGTGATTAAATTAAGGAGGACGAGCTAGGTGGGAAGAGGGGCGTGCATGTGGAGGGGAAAGTGTACACACAAGTTTGATTGGGAAACCGAAAGGAGGGAGACAGTTGTAAGACTTAAACACAGATGGTGACACTTTATTAGACCGATGTTAAAGAAATACGAGTAGTGTGAGAGTCTATGGACTGCATTTGTTGGGATCAGAGTACGGGCCAGAGAAACATTCTAGTGAATGTTTGAGTTGCTGTCAATAAGGGACATCTTGTGACGGGATTAGAAATTAATTGCTTCTCAAGGACTGTGGCTTCTGGAAAATCTTAAGCCAGCTCTTCCCTGCTGGGGGCTTACAAAAAATAGAGCTTTTCGTTTTGGGGATTCGGGGTTTCATTGCTGCTGATCTTCGTATTTTAATGTTGTTGTCTATGACACCGTGTAGTCTGGTGGGTGGTTACTAGAGGTTCGGATAAATATGATGCCGTCATCTTCAGGGAATACAGGTACATACCAAATTACACAATATCGTAACCTAGAAGACTGATATGTAGGTTTCACTGCAGTGTAAACCAAAAATTCAAAAAATTGTAAGGTCATTAACAAAAATCGAGACCCCTATTTGCATTTGTAGGCAAAAGAAGTCGTCGAAGCATGAACTGATTATCGTAGATCTGGGCATATGATAAAAGATGACAAAGCTATATAGAATATATCTACACGAAGTTAGTCTGTAATTTTTTAAGGCTTTAATTTGACTCACCATACACGGAATACGTCTTCTTATTTTTCTTTTTCGTGTTTCTATTTTTCTTTCGCTTCGCCCTCCTGTTCGCGCGCGGTGGCGCAGTTGGTTGAGGCACTGCTCTACAAGCCGGAAGGTTGCGGATTCGATTTTTCATTGACACAATCCTTCCGGTCGCACTATGGCCTTGGGGTCGACTCAACCTCTAACAGAAATGAGTCCCAGGAGTATTTACTGGGGGGGGGGGGGTAAAGGCGGCCGGTGCTTAGAGCTGACAACCTTACCACCTTCATATGCGGACTGTCTAGCATTTCGGGGAGCCTCAACCTCCTGGAACCCCCAGGGCCTGCCGAGGCCTGTAATGGGACTGCTTGACCTTTGTTCTTCCTCCTATTTAGCACTACATTCCTTTAATTTTCTCCTTCGCTTCCCTCTTGGGCTTTTTAATATTATCATTCCGGATGAGGTTCTCAGCCTCATGTCCAATCAGCAACCTCGAAGTCCAGACTGTGATTATGGGGTGTCCTCCCCTAGGAAGGTTGCCAAACGCCTCTCCTGCTGAGACCTGTCTAACTTGGAAGTGTCGAGATTCAGGGAGTGTAAATTACGATAAAGAGGATCTTAGCTTATTGCTATTGGAAGCTTCCGCTAATGAAATTTGCGCGAGCGCGTGCCTGTGCTTACGCGTGCCTGTGCTTACGCGTGTTTGTCTGCTATTGTGTGGCTGTGGGCACACAGACTCATAGACACACACCAAACGGAAGACCTGTCAATTTTTCGTTTCGTAGCTACATTGGTTTGTTTATCTGCTGTATAGTAACGGCTTTCTGAATCCTTATTAACATAAAGTTTATATATCACTGGCTGAGGGTAAAACGTGCTGTATAACGTCAGAAAGAGGCTGTAAGATGTGTTCTTTGCTGTCTGCGAAACAACGACCTGCAATCATACTTGCCTTAACGGTATCGACAAATTTTAATCTGTGATCGATACCAGATCTGTGATCGATATTAGACCATTACCACTTTAAGGACTAAAATTACGTGAATTGCATTTAAAGGCTCAGGTTCTACCCGCATGAAATATAAACAGACTCCATTTCAATTATTACACACACCAGCTTATGCACTGAGTCAAATACCTTCATGAGACATTTTAAAGCTCCTACATGTTTCGGCACCGAGGTGCCACCATAAGGGAGCGGTTCAATACAAAGGAGTGTAGACCGAACATGCCAGTATAGTTACTGTGTGACCGTTAAGAACGTGATAAAAATGCTTCATCTCGTAGTCGTTCCCTCTTCTACGTACGTGTTCACAGCAGGTGTAGAGGGTTTTTGTGATTTCACTTGATCACATTCAAGCACACTCCACATTCGGTAGGACTCCTCTCGAAGAGGGATCAGCCGGTCGCAGAGACCTCTACCTGACAACACAAACACTGTACAAAATAAACATCCATGCCCCCGGTGGGATTCGAATCCACGATCCCAGCAAGCGCTCGGCCGCAGACCTACGCCTTAGATCGCACGGCTACTGGGATCAGCGATTAAAATGTTAAACTATTATATTAAACTATGAATTTTTATTTTAAACTGTTAGTATTTTAATAACATCTGTAAGGGCGACATACTAACTCGATTACCATGTTGGGTCTACGTTCCTTTGTACCGAACGGCCCCCTGATGATGGCACCTCAGTGTCGAAACATGTAGGGGTTTTATAATAGCTCATCAATATGTTTTGACCAGTGCATAATTTGGTGTAATAATTGTAAGAATATGCAAAATATGAATAATATGGAGTTTGCACTCCATGTCGTTTATAAAGACCAATCAGTTAATTCTCTACACGGAAATAACATACGTTTTCTCCCAGGCTCGTATACAACACATAAATACGCTGTGTGAGGAAAAAATAGAGTTTGTGAATGTTAAAACTGATGGAGAATTAAAGTAACCACTGGGCTTTAAACAGTCAAAAAATTTGTTCGATTTGGATGAACACGAAGTGATAATGGCAGCTGAATATTTCCCAGAATTTCTTGTTTGTTATTGGTAATAGATCGACAGCTGTCAGCAGTAGTAAAGGTGACTGAAATGTTGGAATGTTGACTGCTGCTGGTTATTGACCTGACTGCATGACTGTTATCTGAGGAAGTGTTTGTCTGACTTATCCGTCAGCTGAGACGAGAGGGTGCAGAGGCGATCGTCTTCTGGTATTTTCGGCATAAACAGGAACATTTCGCACGTGGTTAGACTATGAACTGCATGGTGCAGCCTAGTATTGCTTCTCTGGTTAAGACACAATCCACAAATAGCCAGTAAATCCTTTGAAAATATGGCAAAGTTTACATATTTAGTAACAACACTCGCCTAGCACAGCTGCATGTATAAAAATAGTGAATAGCAGATTGATCTCAAAGAAGACCTACTACCGTTCGGCCGACAATCTTCTGTCTTCCAGGATTTCTTTCCTCATGGCGCGACAGCCCCCAGTGGGCCAGGGCCTCCTCATTATCGAGGCTTCATGGTCACACTCAGACACACACCACAGTCGGTAGGACTTCCCTGGACGAGTGATCAGCCCGACGCAGAGACCTCTACCTGACAACACACAACACTCACAAGAGAGAGACATCAATGCCCCCGGCGGGATTCGAACCCGCAATCCCAGCAAGCGAACGGCCGCAGACCCACGCCTTAGACCGCGCGGCCATTGGGATCGGCTGTCTTGCAGTCTACTATCCAAAATATAAATATTAAAATATTCAGAAGATTCATTTTGCCTCTGGTTTTATATTGGCGTGAAACTTGGTCTCTTACATTAAGGGAAGAATATAGACTGAGCGTGTGTTGAGGACTGCTGAGTACGAATAGGTGGCAGTAATTAACAGTAGAATAGAGAACGCTACATAATGAGGAGCTTCATAATTTGTACTAATCATCAAATTCTTTCTGTTGATCAAATCAAAGAAAATATGTTGGGTGGGGCACGTGACATTACTGAGGGAGAAGAAAAATAGTTAGAGGGCTTTGGTTGGGAAACCGGAATGAAAAGACCACTTGGATGGCCTATGCGTAGATAGGGTGACAGTATTAAAATGGATCTCAAAGAAATGGGGTGGAAGAGCGTTGACAGTATTAACGTGGCTCAAGAATGGAACAAGTAGCGTTCTGTAGTGAACACGTTAATGAAAACTTCGACGTGTAAATGTGGACTCTGCTCTAAGGAGCTACTTAATTAGTTAGTTATTTAATATTTTGTTAACGATTTGCCGGCTTCTGTATATATGGTGTCTACACTTATGTATTGATGTTATTCTGTACGCAAAGGTACAATTTAACCTTACTTATGCCGTTCCGTTATTAAGCCTCCGTCAATCAGTTTTGCGTAGGAAAAGGAAATGTCGTATTGTGCTCCACTGACAACATGGTATTACTTGCCCGTACCTCACTCTATGGCGAACTCGCTTTGAAAGAGGCTATGCACGTGTCGTAAGACAGACTGCGGAATGAATGAAATTAATTATATCTATTTCTTTGTATAATTCTACCAGGCTTCACGCAGTTACATTCCACAAGAATGTAATCTTCAAGATGATTTAATGTCTGAGAGTACAGATCTATATTAGCTGTAAGTTTTAAACACATCACCGATTTTCGAGCCGTTTTAATAATTTCTACAAAATGTTTACTATTTTTTCGCTGTAAACTTTTTTTGACAGAACGCTGTGTTTTGGGTCTCCTAATTAATTAGCTGTAATGTCTTGCATTTCTCAATAATAATCAACCAATCAGTATTCACCGCCAATCCCGGTGGCGTCATGGTCTGAAGCGTTTTTCTGCGGCCTCTCGCTCGTTGGGATTGCGGGTTCGAATCCCACTGGGGGCATGGATTCCTTTCTCTTTGAGTGTTGTGTGTGTTGTCAGGTAGAGGTCTCTGCAACGGGTCGATCATTCATTCAGAGGAGTCCGATCGAGTGTGGTATGCCTGAGTATGATCTCGAAACCTCAAACAATTAGGAAGCCGTGGCCTACTCGAACTGTGGAACCACGAAGAAAATCCGTATTCACCACCTAATCACGCGTTTATATGTGGGCAACAACGGAACGTTATTTGCACCGCTGCACTGTGGGTCAAATTACAAAAAAGCTGGTCAAAATCCTGACTACTATTGGAAACATACAATCTTTTTATCTTTAATCAGTTTTCGTAAACACAAAAATATAAAAATCTTTACTCTCAATTAAATTAATTAGAAGTTTCTTCGCTAGTGTCATCAGAATGATCTGTGTTAATAGCGTCAGAGCTAGCGCCAGGGCTACTTAAATCTTCCCATTTTTCGGAATATCTAACAGTCTTAATGCTTCTGGCAAATATGTTTTGGTAGCCTTTTTGGACAGTTTTCTCAAAGTCGAGATAAGTGGATCCGAGGAAGCATGAAGTAAATTAAAAACATCTTCATTTATTGATGACCGAGATACGTGTTTTTCTCGAATTTCTGCTTCTGAAGTACTTGAGATCCTTGTTTCTAGATTCCTGGGCTTCCTCGGACAATTGCCCAGTAGGCAAAAGGGCCCCAGACACAATGTCGGCTCCATGAACCAGTACTTTATGAACAATGTCTGGCATGTAGAACCATGGGTATTCTTTAACAAATAACTTAGCTGTGTCTTTTGTATGCTTGTCGAATTCTTCAATGTTCAGTTCAAATCCTGATGAAATACTCTGCAAAATTACATAAAATCTTCAAATAAGGTCTTCGTTGACACCATTAATTCTAGCAGATTCTCGATAATTTTTAAAAAAAACCTTCTAGCTGTATTCCCGTCGTTTGACGTTCCGCCTCCTCCAGGCTTAACTTTATCGACGAGACGACCCATTTCCTTTTAGAAGAGACCTTGAATAGTTTATTTTTTATTTTGTACTTTTCGTTGGTCTTCTTCTCCACGTGCTTGACCTTTTTTTATTTCTAAACAGTATCAGATGTGGAGCAAACATTCAAGAAACCTAATCCACGCGTGAAGTGTAGACAGCCCGAATCTGTAGGTTGTTATGTCTACATCCCTTTTAACAGTTTCATCGATACGATTCATCTGTTTTGGTGCAGCACCGTATAAGTAGCAAACTTGGGCAGATGACGTCGAAGTGACGGCGTTACAAATTTTGCCATCTATCATTGTTAACACCATATTATGACTCACAGATAGGACACTATTTTGTTCCTCCAAAGTTATCGCTGCTGTTTCAAGCTTTTTTATGCTTTTTCAACAATTGATATTTCTTCTTTTGCAAACTCAGCTGTTTCTTTCTTAAACTGCATCCGGATGGGACGGCAGTACCTCACCGAAGAAGGCCTATGATTTTGCCAAAGAATAATTCTATCTCCAGATGTTTTTGTTGAATACAACTGAAGAGGAACTACAGATGTGTCAAAGATATCACTTTCACTAACATCTTCCGATGACCGTTGCTTGTATTTGCCGTGTCCAGTGCTTCCATCGCAACCCCATTTTGAAATTAGAAAGAATTCTTTCGAAATGTCGTCCAGAACAATACCTATGAGATTTTTTTGAGCCTTTGCAATTCTTGATGCTGTTCTATCCATGAGCGCTTGCAGATCCACTTCTGCTAAAGATTCATGGATGACTGTTTTATCCTTAGGAGGATAACGTTCTTCTTTAGCAGCTTTAGTTACATGGTAAATTGGGCAGATGTTGCAGTGCTTCATTTTCGCTCGAATTCGAATTTTTTATATTGACTTTCTGTCAAATGAGCTTCAGTAAACAAAGAGTGCTTCTTCGGGCGTATGCGGTACCACAACGTTTTAGCATGAGCACTCTAAGCTTTCGTGATTATTAGCGCTGTCGTTGGGTTTGTTTCCTTGGGCTTCACTGAAAAGGCTAGCGTCATCCGTCGTACCAGCGGATCGAAGGCTCATTTTATTGGCATGAGCTAATTAAGTAAAACCAACAGTTTTTCGAAGTTCCTTTAATTTTCTGCGTTTGATCTTTTCGCTGCTCTCTTCAAAGGGCAGTTTTCGACGGCCACATGTAGCTGTTGTGCATGACATTTCGTAATCTGTTTCACTCGGTTTAGTAATAACTTTAATGTGTAAATTGGTTTCTTGCTCCAACCACTCTGCGTTCTTTGATACAAAATAATGTTGGTTTCTCCTCGCATCAATCTATATTTTCAAAAATGCACTACAAACACGAGACGTATTCTGACGGATTTTCCTCAATGCACACGGAGAACTTCCTTCAAGACCGAAGGGAGATGTAAAATAATTATGATTGTGTTAATAAAACTGACAATAAAAACTGGCAGAAACTTGAAAATAAAGCCGTTGCTGCTTAATTAACATTGGTTTAATTTTCATAAACGACATCTACAAGTGTTACGCAGATTCTGACTTACAAACAAAAATATCTGTGCGTACCTATTACACTATTTTGAACGTATTCACTCTTGGTGTTGCTGTAGTCGCCTTTTCTTTCTATCTGAAGTTTAAACAACTCTTTGCGCTGTAATTTTATAGCCATCTGTAAATAACTGTGCGATATTTTCATAGTTAATTCTAAAATATAGAACACTATATATGTATATTTATAGGAATATAATATATATGTATTAACATAATGTATATCATGTGTATGCTTGGTTAGTCATCTGTACTCTGTTGAATATTTATTAAAATCGGCTGTGGCGACTCATAATTGTAGATTACATGTCATACCCCATGATTAAATTTTGTAAGTACACGTCACTACTTCATGCAATAGTTCGTAACTTCCTGAGTAGCAAGTATTAGCAGCTAAGTTTTTGATATAGTAAAAACAGAGTGCAAAGATATACAACAGTGCAAGAAACGGAGCTGGATAGCCTCAGATCAATTTTGCAGCTCTGTGTAAATAATGGACTTCAAATTTAATGCAACAAAAAATTAGCGTCATGAAAATTGATAAAAAATTATTTATTCATATAAAATACCATGTTTTTAATCAGTTTACACACTACTTACTTCTATCTCTCTGCATCATAATCAGTTCACTTAATAAATTAAATTGCGACCTGAAACTAATTAACAAAGTCACTACCGGAATTCGTGTACGAAGTACGTTCCGACCCACTGCATAAAAATGTTCTGTTTATGTGCCTGTACCGGGAACAAATCGAACGAAACCGTCATAAAACTTACATTTTCTTTATCCTGGGAACTTTCTTTTGCTTTTCACATAGATTTTTAAGCGTTTCATCGGAGCCGAAGAGTTTGTATTTTGGTCAGCTTTCGCTCTATGTGACCCGCTGTGCACTGCTACGCATTTCGACCAGAGCCGGACACTATTAGACAGTTCATATATTGTTAAACGGGGGTTGCCTGTGTTCACATAAAAATGTGGGATGCACGTGATGATGAAAACTGTTGGTCGAAAGATGTCGGAGTGAAATGAATGGAACGCGGTTGTTACCAGTGTATGAATGTCTCAGTCTACTCACTTGGTTTAAAGTAGAGTGACTGAATAAAGTTGTACACTGTTAATAATGCTTCAGTGTAACTACAGTTACACTGAATCATTATTCATAGACATAAGTAACTATCCATGACTTCGTGTCCTAGTCGTCTTGACACCAACTAATGTCGTGGAGGAGGCATTTCTGTTGAGTGTCACGAAATTCAGATTATTAGGAAATAGGTTAACCCTTTAATTAGCATGATATTCATATAGCCACCCGGCTAAATTTAAAGAACTCAATACGAGTATTTCACCCACAGTTTTATATGGTTCTCGGAATAATCAACGACCATTTTCGTGAAGGTACCTTAGCTGAATTAATTTCATGATTGTTGACTTTTGTGTTATGTTTCGGGTAGAAAGCTGACTAACTAACTAACTAACTAACTAACTAACTAACTAACTAACTAACTAACTAACTAACTACATGGAGCAGAGGCCTTCTTGAGAAGCTAACAGTTTATCAGCTAGTCAAGAAATTCCCCGCATTTTATGGAACCCGAAGGTTCATTACCGCATTCACAAGAGCCCGCCACCTGTCCCTATCCTGAGCCAGATCAATCCAGTTCATGTCCTCCCATCCCACTTCCCGAATGTCCATCTTAATATTATCCTCCCATCTACGCCTGGGTCTCCCAAGTGGTCACCTTCCCTCAGGTCTCCCCACCAAAATCCTGTATGCACCTCTCTTCGCGCCATACGTGCTACATGCCCCGTCCATCTCATTCTTCTCGATTTGATTACCCGAATAATATTTGGTGATGAGTACAGGTCATTAAGTTCCTCGTTATGTAGTCTTCTCCACTCCCCTGTCGCCTCGTCCCTCTTAGGCCCAAATATCCTCCTCAGCACCCTATTCTCGAACACCCTCAGTCTTTGTTCCTCCCTCAGTGTGAGAGTCGGGTAGAAAACAACATTTCATATATTATTTAGATTGTAATCAATTTTCAGATTTAGTGTAATGATGTACATGAAGACAGCTTTGCTTTACCTTTGGGAATGCATCCTAAAAGAACGAATGGGATCTTGGCGCATCGAACAGGGTGAACGCACGGAATGTAGCTGAATTTATTGTCTTATTGCTCATGAACTGAAAAGCGTTAAAGGCAAAGCAATCCCTTTACAGGCCTGGACAGTCGCTGAGGGCTCCAGGAGTTTGGTGCTCCCACATTTCTAGACAATCGGCACATGAAGGTGGTAAGGTTGTCTGCCCTGCGCACCGGCCGCGTTTACCCCCCAGGAAATATTCCTGGTACTCATTTCTGTTAGAGGCTGAGTCGACCCGATGGCCATAGTGCGACCGGAAGGATTATGTCAATGACAACATCGGGAATCGAACTGGCGAATTGAAAAGCATAAAAGTGAAAAATAAATGTACTCAAATAAGTAATGTGATCGGGATTTTAAATCGCGTTGCTTGAGTTTCCAAGTCTTGCCACTAGTGGCGCTATCGTTGCAGTGGGACAAAATGGCGCGTCAAGCTCATAGAGCAGTGTGTGTTCAGGTGTCACATAACGACTTCTGTGATTAGAGTGCAAAGTAGAGTCTATGTAGATTTTGGTAGGGAACACCAATGAAAATGACTGACTACAAAAGATATAAGATGTTCATTGAGACTGGTTTGCTTTTGTAAAGAGAAAAGTCCCGTTAAACGACCAGGTTCTGAAGGTGAGGTTAGCGTATTTGGACTTGTGCGCGGTCCAAAATTCGGGTTACTCGTTTGAGATTTAAAAGTAACAAGGGCCAGTTGCTGCAGAATGTAACAGTTACCCAGTTTGCTGTGGCGTTCGTTCAAAACTTGAAGAATATAACACAGTTTTTACAACCGACATTGCGTGTAGTGACGAAGACACATTCCAGTTCTCCAGGCGTCTTTACTGACATAATGTTAGAAGTTGGTGTAGCAACAGTCCGCACCAGTCGTTGACGACTAAAAGTACAGTTCCAATTTTGATATATTTCTGGCTGTATCCAACAAGTGGTGTTCTTGGCGTTCTTTTCTGCCGAACGCTGTGAGACAGGTGTAATGCAACTAGGCATGTTAAACGAATTGCTTATACCCGTTGAATTTTAGCATAAGAGGGCCCTAATAGCATGATATTTTATTAAGAGGCAGCAGCGCTTTCGCATTTTTGGGCTGCAGAACGGGAGGAACTTAGTGGATCGAAAATCTCCATCGAAGCGGATTGGCAGAAGCGGCGCCATTACTTGGTCACCTTGTTCCCTTGACTCCACACAACTTGATTTTTTTCTCGTGAGGGTAAGCAAGGGATGCTGTTTACGCTTCACCATTGCCCGCCACTTTGCCGAAACTTGCTGGGAGTATAGGCGCTGCTACCACTACAGTTATACCCGCCATGCTTACAAATGTCTGGACTGAAATATACATTGTTCTACCAACTCGTACACTAAGTTTTTTGTATTGTGGTTTTGTCGATTGTTGCCTTTTATCTGTATGTTTATGTATTTGGGTGTTAAATGTTGAATTATACAAATTTTATTGAACAAAATGGTGGAGCTTGCTTTCGGGAGTTTTTCTCTCGTGTTCTTATAATTGTAAAAATGTTTTGCCTGTTTGGCAGTCATGAACTTGCAGTTTTCCATACCGTGTACGTATGAATCAAATATATATTTTTCTACGAATTCGTACACTAAGTGTACATCTCTGTATTCATGTTCAGTCATGAACTTGCAGTTTTCCATACCGTGCACGTATGAATCAAATATATGTTGTTCTACCAACTCGTACACTAAGTGTACATTTCTGTATTCACATTCAGTCCAGACTTGCAGCTTTCCATACCGTGCACGTATGAATCAAATATATGTTGTTCTACCAACTCGTACACTAAGTGTACATTTCTGTATTCACATTCAGTCCAGACTTGTAGCTTTCCATACCGTGCACGTATGAATCAAATATATGTTGTTCTACCAACTCGTACACTAAGTGTACATTTCTGTATTCACGTTTAGTCCAGACTTGTAGCTTTCCATGCCGTGCACGTATGAATCAAATATATGTTGTTCTACGAACTCGTACACTAAGTGTACATTTCTGTATTCACGTTCAGTCCAGACTTGTAGCTTTCCATACCGTGCACGTATGAATCAAATATATGTTGTTCTACGAACTCGTACACTAAGTGTACATTTCTGTATTCACGTTCAGTCCAGACTTGTAGCTTTCCATACCGTGCACGTATGAATCAAATATATGTTGTTCTACGAACTCGTACACTAAGTGTACATTTCTGTATTCACGTTCAGTCCAGACTTGTAGCTTTCCATACCGTGCACGTATGAATCAAATATATGTTGTTCTACGAACTCGTACACTAAGTGTACATTTCTGTATTCACGTTCAGTCCAAACTTGTAGCTTTCCATACCGTGCACGTATGAATCAAATATATACTGTTCTACCGACTCGCACACTTTGTGTACGAGTTGGTAGAAAAATATATACTATTTTATTCATACGTACACGGTATGGAAAGCTACAAGTCTGGACTGAACTTGAATACAGATATGTTTTGTGCTGGACTGCTTGCAGTGCCCTCAATGAATATCTGTACACTGTGAAGTGTAGGTCTCAAAAAACTGGATAATATAACGTACCACAGTACGTCTAGTTGCACTCCTGGGTCTCTTATTTCTTGAGGAACAGCGGATTAAAGCCGTCAGCGTTTCATGTTTTCGGCGTGTGTTATAAGCCAGCGTAGAAGTACGATAATATTAACTTGTTTAAAACTTTGTAATGGAATATGTTTTGTAGACCGCCGGAAAAGACGTGATGTGTGTGTGTGTGTGTGTGTGTGTGTGTGTGCGTGTGCGCGGGGGGGGGGGGCCGGGGGCTGTATATGAGAGAAGCTTTATATGCGAACGGTGAAGTATAGGAAAATGTAGCCATTCTGTTCCTGGATTTATGGTACAGAATACACTTACGGGAGATATGTTAAAAATATTGGTAAAAGGACTTGACTTTTTTTATCTGTTGTAGCAACATCTTCATGATGGCAATATGTGGGCGAATATAGTGGGAATACCTTGTGACAGATTTTGGTCGCCGAGCAACGAAGCACCAGCTTTCTGACAAATAATCAGCTTTATAGGGATTTTTGATGTAACACATTCTTATCGAGCGGAAGATGGAAACTAATAATAGAGCAAACGTTGATGGGAAGCCTTGTGCAATTCGGCTGCGAAATCAAGTGTAATTTCGTAACGAAAATTAAGAATACTGCTCATGATTACGCGGTCGGAGCAGCAACGTGTTGTGATTTTTGTTTCATTGATGATGTGTTTTCAATTTCATAGAATCCAGGATATCTCAGTTAGTATAGTAATTATGCCAAAATCTGGATGACTTCGAAATCGATTCGATTCCCATCGGGAGCAGTGATTGTCCCCCGTAAAGTCCAGGCAGGCCCTTGGGCCCACAGCGTTATGTCTAGTGGGTACCGACGTTGCCTTTCAGACTGTCCCTGGAGCCTCTAGCCTTATGTGTAGTGGGTACCGACGTTTCCTCTCAGAATGTCCCTGGGGCCCACAGCTTTATATCTAGTGGGTACCGACGTTTCCTTTCAGACTGTCCCTGGAGCCCCCAGCCTTACATCTAGTGGGTACCGACGTTTCCTTTCAGACTGTCCCTGGAGCCCCTAGCCATATATCTAGTGTGTACCGACGTTTCCTTTCAGACTGTCCATGGAGCCCCTAGCCGTATATGTAGTGGGTACTGACGTTTTCTTTCAGGCTGTCCCTGGAGCCCCTAGCCTTATATCTAGTGGGTACCGACGTTTCCTTTCAGACTGTCCCTGGAGCCCCTAGCCTTATATCTAGTGGGTACCAACGTTTCCTTTCAGACTGTCCCTGGAGCCCCCAGCCTTACATCTAGTGGGTACCGACGTTTCCTTTCAGACTGTCCCTGGAGCCCCTAGCCTTATATCTAGTGGGTACCGACGTTTCCTTCCCACGGGGAGCAGCGACTGGGTCGTGACTCTGACCACTCACCTCTATCGAGTGCCGAAATTAAGAATAAGTGGAGCTTTGCCTGCACTCTGTTTATTTATTAGTAACCCTCAGATATTTGAAGATCGGAACCCGGCAATCCGGAATGTGAATTAGGTTTCAAACCACTCTACAGTGACGTTTGGTCTTACAGAACATGCAGTGCACATGTATTCGCAGGGACTGTCACAAAAGTTCTTTAGCATTCGTTACGCATGGGGGATAAACCTGTCGTTGATATTTGTTAAAATCGACAGAAATGTATTTGCTTATTGTTTTACATTACGATATCTGCGCCATGTTTCGGCACACACTGAGCCATCATTAGGGAGAAAAATATGTATGAAGTATACCGTGGTGCATACGTGAATATAAAATTACATTGGAGAGCATTATATTTATCGCCCTGTATGCAGGATATATCAGCTTCAGTTATAATATCTAATGTAGGTTTTTTGGAAATTTATATTATTGAGAGCGTATGTAGAAATACTATTAAAACTGTGTAGTAAACATAAATTGTGTAATGTTAAAGCTTGTATACAGTTTACAGTTGTTTTATATATTCGTTTATATATGCTTGTAGAAGGTGGCATTCGATTTTGCATCCACACATCAATGGGATGTCGTGTGATTTTACTGTTTTAAAAATTCTCATCCCATGATGGCCGGTGTCAAGTTTACCTCCAGAGCGAACACAGTGCTGAACGTACAGTGTCTACTCCTAGAGTGAACACATTGGAGGGTAAGGACATTCTGTTTTTCGCTCTGACGACATCCCATAGATGGCTGGATGCAAAATCGAATCCCTACTTGTACAGGCATACACAAAAGCGTACTTATAGCAACTGTATACAGTATACAAGCTTATCACATTTAATATTATATATTTCATGTTTTAATTTTCAGTTTTAGTATATCTGTATGCACTGTGAATAACATGTTTGAAAAAGGAACGTCTAACAAATATCACATCTGAAGCCACTGTATCTGATATGCAAAGAGATACATATGTAATGCTCTCCAATGTAATTTTATACTCACATATATATGGTACATTAAATTTGTCTTCCTGACGGTGGCTCAGTATATAAGCCGAAATATGTGGGAAATGTTGTAATATAAAATAATAAGGCGTATATAACCTAATAAGTGGATATAGTTTGATTTGAATAAATAGCAACACGGACAGGGAGTATATTAAGCTTATTGTTGATAGGTTTTAATGCAGAAGGAAGGCTAGAGAGATAGTGTTCGTTTTTAACTGCTCAATAATTTTCTGCGCGTATTTATTTTCAAATAAATAAAGCAGTAAAGAGCTTACATTGACGTTTTCAACTGCAGCCTATCGACTCAAGCTGACAGAATTTTCTTACGTACAGATGTTCCGACAGTGCCAGCGGAAAAAACACAGGACATTCCATATTATCTGTATAATTTGTCTGAACGTCTGGGTTGCAGGCTTAGAGGTTTGGCCTAGTATTTCATGCGGACAACTGTAACCTTCTAAGCTACATAATCGTGGTTATTTTTTGTCACAATTAATGTAACTATGCTGTATCAGTTGCAAAGTTTCTTTCTTATTTTATTAAACAAATATTTTAAGGTGACTTCTTATAATGCCTGTAATCTGGTATAAATATACCGACGTTTTAGAGGAACCGATGGACATCATGAGCATAGATAACTCCCTGATTCTTCTGAAACTTCGGTGTACGCTTAGCACTTTGCACAGTGTCATATTCTAGAAGACAGTGATATTTAAAACACGATATGTACTTCTTTCAGATGGATACGTTTTGCCGCTTGGGTTTCGAGCGTAGTGACAGGTGAAAAATAAAGATGCGTGCCGGTGCATAGTGACAAGTGAAACATATGTGGCGGAGGATGTGACAAGTGAAACGTCTGTGTCGGAGCATAGTGGCAAGTGAAATAACATGTATGCCAGGAAGAGGAGTACAGTTGCAGATCGGCTGAGACGGGAAACGAGCTGTGAAGGTAAGAACGAGGAAACAGAACTCTTGGAATGAATAGCTAATACGTTAGATGCGAGTTTCTGACGGCGATGGTTTTTGTGGTCTGATGCCATGTATTTCGGTCAAATATATGGACGTTTCAGAGAATTATTTTGCCTTCTGCCGTGCTGATGGAGGGCCACGGGTCTCTAAAAGTTGGCCAACTGCTTCATATTTCAGAAGGCAGTTATCGTCAACCTGAAATAAGTTACAAGTTTATGCGCTTCTCTTTCGTTCTGACGATCCCAGCTGCACCAGCACGTGTACTGACGTGACAGATAAGGGAACCTATTTTGAGACCTTAATGATATATTTTTCCATGGTGCAACAGATGGTAGTGGGCCAGGGCCTCCTCATTATCGTGGCTTCACGATCACACTCAGTTGGACACACCACTCAAGGTAGGATTCCTCTGGACGAGTGATGAGCCCGTCACAGAAACCTCTACCTAACAAAACACAACACTCACAAGAGGCAGACATCCATCCCATGGTGGGATTTGAACCCAAAAATCGCAGCAAGCAAACGCCGCACACCCACGCCTTAGACTGCGAAACCACTGGGATCGGCACTTTAATGATTAAAATAGTTAAATTACTTTTCTATCCAAAACCCTCCAATTTTCTCAAAGGGAATTCCTTTTTGGAACGTTTCCAGGCTTCATTCGTCTGTTTTTCTCGTAAGAGTAACACGTATATGAAGATGAGCATGGAGCATTGGCGAAATGATACTGACAGAGGAAACCCGAAGCACTCGCAGAAAAAATGCGGTGCCGTGCCAATTCCTAACCAGAAATCTGGCTTCCATTGACCGTGATCGAACCCGGGAATGCGCGGTGAGGGCGGCCACTAAAGGCCAATCCCTCTGCACGGTCCTTAATAAATAATATTTACCTGAATTTTAGTTATGGTGTAGAAAGTACCGCGCAGTAAACATACGACTTGTGGGTTAAAGAAAACAAAGTTGTGTACAGCAGCTGTCATCGTGTATACTAACATCCACACAGAACACAAAAGTATATTTTTTGAACACTGAACTTGGTGGGTCATGGGTTAATCACTGCGATTTAAAGTTTCAAATGTGTGAATGAGAAATCGAGGAGTCGCAGAACGCGTGCCAGCGTTAACTGTCAACCAATATATCGTGGTGCGACTAGAACGACTTCTTGCAACAACTAAAGAGAAAAATAGACCAATAAATGATATATGTAATAAAATTCTTAGTAATTAAATTATGCATAAACGGTAATTAATGTCATTAAAGTTTTAAAGGACGTGCCTAAACATTAGGTTCCACGCGAGAGATCATTGATGTGTATTTGGACTTTTTCCATCGTCATTGATTATACGAACGGGACGTTTCAAAAGCAGACTGCTTTCGTCTTCAGGTGAATTAAAACTTGAGAATAAATAACAATCTAAAAAAACAAAAGCCTGCAAATTCGTATGTGAGAGACAAAATAATCCACACCTCTAAATTTAAAAACAGCGTATACAAAACTCGGTCTACAACAGTAATAACATGAAATGAATTATCGCTTATTAAAAATTAAAATTAAGGGACCTGAAATAAAAACAAAATAAAATTTTTCCAATAAATTAAAATCTGCTTTCGAAACGTCATTTTTATTTGATCAGTGACGATGGGAAAAGTCCAATTACACATCAGTGATATCTCGCAAGTTACACCATTGTCTAAGAATTGTAGTGTATTAGGTTCCACCCTTATTATAATTAAGGTACGCAAGCATTTCTTAAGATTTAATCGATGCAAAATTAAGACCTAGGAGATCGAAATGTACAAGAAACCTACAAGACCAATGAATGATGCTGCAATGCTGCTGCTTCTGCGCAGACTGCTGAGGGATGTTGTGACTTTCTGCGCGTTCGAGGAGGTTAGGAAACTGACGACAGCTCAGAACAGGCGCCGGCAACAGCGATAGGTTTGCGACAGGAAGGAGCTCTTATACGCGAAAAGTTACTCGCAAGTTGAAAACCAGGTATTAATTTGCGTATCTGATGTAAGCGAAATATCTTAAACCGATTCCTCGTAGGACTTACTGAAGTTAGGCTACGGGCTGGACGACCGGAGTATCGGGGTTCGATTACCGTCTTGGTTGGAGACTTCTGTTTTCTACGCTGTGTATAGACCAGGCTACGGGCTGGACGACCGGAGTATCGGAGTTCGATTACCGTCTTGGTTGGAGACTTCTGTTTCCTACGTTGTGTATAGACCAGATTTGGATTCAGTCAGCCTCTCTGTGTTGTGTTCCGGGAAGTCTTTCCTTTAAGCTAAAATGATAAGGATGTGACACTAGCAAATCGCCTCTATCTAGTGCCAAAATTTATGAGAGAGTGGAACTATACCTCTTCAAGAATGCCATGGCTCGAACTGGGCTGTAGTGCCGTTCTTTACTTTCAACAATACTAGGGGCCTATGTGAAGTACAAAGTCACTCCTTATGTATTATCCTAAAATGTTTACTTGATAATATTCAAGCATTGTTTTGGAACGAAGCATTTCCTATTAGTGTCCGAAGCAGTCACATGAAAACTCTGGTCCCGCGAAAGCACTTGTCTCGCACAGGAGCCAGTTGTAGTTTAGAATACTTTAGAAATATACTTGTGCTATATTTTGAAATTTTAGCTATAGGAGCCTCAGCCTTCATTCGCAAAGTGCCAGCCACTATTTTAAAGATAGTAGTTTCGGCCTTGCTTCCTGCACTGTCAGCCACTACTTTACGTTCCATGACTTTTATTTTTTTTATAATAATACGTGAAGGGGTTTCGTAAGAAAATCAAATGTATGGAAAAATATTCCTCCAAGTTTAACAGCCTTGAATATTGTTGGTTCCTGATATATGCTTCTATAGCTACGTATGTCTGTCTGAGGATGATGCTGTATGATCCGTAACGTGTTGGAGTTTACGAATACGTAGAGAATTTGGCTATTTATTATAAGGTATACTTTTGATTATACCCTGCTTTGAATACAGGACGTTCTTAAATTACTTGTACAAAACTAAGGTGTAATAAGACATAAAGTAGAAGACTCACAGTATTATGAGATATGTCACAAAATGCAGAATATGTGCAAGTTTAATCTACAGATATTCACACGTGTTCAATATGGTTTCCTCGTGTCACGCGGCAGGTGTCCCATCTGTAAGCGATTTCGTGGAACGATAGCTTGGCCACCACGATCGCCTGATTTAACTCCCCTGGAATTTTCTGTGCGGGGATACGTTAAAGACAAAGTTTTGTTCCACCTCTTCCTGAAAGTTGGAAGAACTGCGGACACGGATAACAGAAGCGGTTGCGACCAGAGATGCGGACATGATTCATAGGTTTTAGGACGAAATTGCTTACAGATGGGACATGTGCTGCGTGACACGAGGAAGCCATATTGAACACCTGTGAATATCTGCAGATAAAACTTAAACATGTATTGCATTTTGTGATATATATCTTGATATTATAGGTTTTATACTTTCTTTGTTATTACACCATAGTTTTTATAAATAACTTGGAATGCCCTGTATTATATAAATTGCACGGCAACCACAAATCAATTTGATTTATCCAAATATTACTTGGCTAAATACTACAAAATGGGCCGCGAAATTTCCCAATCCATCCTACAGAAATTTTTATAAACTTCTAATTCTTCTGCACTTGGTAGGTTTGGGGCTAAAAAAATACATTTTGTTTTGCATTTGGTATACGAAAGTAAACATGGGTTTACCATTTCGCTTTGCGTTGAGAGAATTCAGAATAGGCTACGGATTTCCATAATGCGTCTTGCATACTAAACTAACAAGTAAGCAGGTGGAGGGTGGAGGGTAGAGGAATTAACGTGGTTACAGATGGTGTACTTAGTGATGTAGGGCGCAGACTTTGCCAAGTCTTTCTTTACTTTTAAAATTGTATATGGTTCCACGGAACAAGGGTAAATGTAATTCCATCAACCCTCATATGAAACTACCGCGTCTCCTATACCGACTTTTACAAAACTCACGAAGTTTCAGCAGTATTATGTGCAGATATCTTTTACCGAATCGGCAAATGAACTTGAAAATTACAGGTAGAGATTTATTTACACCCCTTAGTAAACTACTGCTTTTGCTGCGCCAATTTTCACTAAACTCAAAATCACGAAACAATTTTTGTGTATATCCTGTGTCCAATGTTTTTCACACCAGATGGAAAATGTAAGAAGGTTGCCCACAATATTTTGCAACAAAATTTGTTTTTGGTAGTAATTTATTATGCAATTTTTCGAGCCTACTCGTAGCATAACTAAAACTAACTAAATAACTCCATGGAGCAGAGTTGATTCTGAGAAGCTAACAGTTACTCGGCTAGTCAAAAAATTCCCATTTACAATGGAAACCGAAGGTTCATTACCGCATTCACAACAGCCCGCCATGTGTCCCTGTCCTGAGTGAGATAAATCAAGTCCATGCCCCATTCCGCTTTTTGAAGATCCATTTTAATATTATCCTTCAAATTACACCTACGTCTTCCAAGTGGTCCCTTTCTGTCAGACCCCCCACCAAACTTCTGTATACACCTGTCCCCTCTCCCATACGTGCCACATGCCCAGTCCATCTCATTCGTCCTGAGTTACTCTTCGTGCGATTTTCATGATGCATAGTTATCAAAAGCAGATACTTCCAACAATAGTAGCCTATTTAACATCCACTGAATACCTCTAGGCTTAAGAAATTTTGGTATGTAGGTATATATTTAACCCTTTAAAGACGAAGCGTGTCTGTTTTACAAAAGGACTCAGTGCGTACCGCGCTGTAAACACTCTCAACTTCGGTTATAAAAACCAGTCTCTTAATGTTTTATAAGGCAAAAGTTGCTGTTTGTTCTGAGATCCGTACAAAACACATAAACCCAATGTGGGCACCACGTAGAATTTTTTAATGTTAAACCTAGTGGTATTTAAAGTTACCGCTAGGCTTTAAAAGGTTAATATAGGCCTACCTATAAATTGTGTATGAGTTATTGTTTGTAAGGCAGCAAATATGAAACATTTCAACAGGGTGAAGGTTTTAGGTAATCGATGAACGATTGATTTGGCTTACACAAAACAAAAGTAGATATAAAGTTATAAGTTATTCAAAGACATATCAGAGACTGATAACATTAATAACATTCTATAATAATGTATCACCTCTGTTTTGCAAACTGGGGCTAACTGCCACTTTGAGCCAAATTGAGTTATGTGCAGCAAATCATTCAGGTAATGGTCCTGTATGATATATAAAAGGATGAAAACTCCATCTTCAAGAATAACCAACGTAGTTGGGGGATATTCTACATTTCAAAGCATTTGTCATATTTAAAGCGGAGCTACTTTCTTACTTCTGCTGTAAAATTTATATTCTGTGGGTTGTCTTCTTTGTACAAAATAGGGGCGATCTGTAAAATTGTGAACAAAACCAAGAAGCGTGACCCCATTGCATTAGGTGGTATGATCATCGGAGAAGGGTAAGGATGCAAAGAGTCGAAAGCACGTCCATGTTATATTTCATGTTTATTGCCCATCTTATTTGTTTGTAGAGAAGGCAGGTGGACTATAGGCATTTATAGTCATATAACCATAATTCAGATAGTGGGAAAAGAAACGTTGAAAATGACCAGGGATATTTACAATATGAATGGAGCTGTGAAAGGGTATAATGTCCCTGGTTTGAAGGATACGGGCAGATACAAGCAAACTAACGAAAGCAGCACGGAACCATGAACAGACAGACACAAATCGGCGTCCTACATCACGGTTCGCTAATGCCCCCATTGATGCCGTATATTTTCTTTCCTGGGACTAATGACGGATCTAGTGACATCTCTGTAGATGTCAGAGGAGTGCGATTTATCACGTTGCGCTGCCTTTCCGCCCTTTTGGGCTTGCGGTTCTTCCGTTTTCGTTCCATTTCCCAGCAACTAAATGACAAAATTTCGTCCAAACTTTCTGGCCTTGATTACTCTAGTTTTGGTAAAGCTTTGACGACTAAGTTTAAACTGACACATATTTAAAGACGCAGTACGTACCGCGCAGTAAACACTGCGTCTCGGTTACTAAAACCGATTGGTTAAAATTGTGTAGGGAAATAATCGCTGCGTATTGTGAATATAAACACGTAAATGTACTCTGTGTTCAAAACGTAGAATTTTTGGACTTTTTTACCTGGTGGTACGTGAAGTGGTCACTGAGTTTTGGAGGGTTAAGAAGGAAATATTTACACAGTTGTCACATAAGTGTGGTTTGAATTGCGGTAGTGTATTTTCCCTGTGATCTGGATCCCCCATACAGTCTTTTACTCATTATCCATAAGATACGTGTATTGAGGTGATAAATTGTTTATACCACTGTAGTAGCTGCATGTACCAACGGCCTTATACTTAAAGCTTGGAGTGTCTGCCATAGTTTCTCTTCGTGTGTTTCATATTGTTGTCCAAGTAAACTGTTAATACTTCCATTACCAATATGAATCGATTGGTCTTTGTAATGCAATTGGGGAGTATTTTCTGTGGGGTAGGTTCATAAAGTATTATTTATATTGAGTTCAGAGTTTGGAGTGTTAGTGGAGGCCACAGTGTAGTGTCAGCACTTCTGTCCCTTATTCGAGGCCTTCCATGTTTAAATTCCGTTCCGGAGACCGGCTATTATGGCTAATACAGGGGCCTTGCTTTCTGACAATTATCCTTTTTCACTTCCCGCTCCTACACCGCTGTGCATATTGGCCGTCGGCTGAGTGGGCTACGTTAACACGATAAACGAGCCGACAGGAAGTGGCAAGAGATAGTTTTCAGAAAACGTAGAAGACCTTACGTTTTAAATATGACCCTAAAAGAAGTTACAGCAGTTTCCTTTCACATCCTTTATAACTTAACACTTCTTATCAGTTAATATTGGGTAAAATTTGTAGCTGAAAGAACGATGATAAATAATCTAAGATTGTTATTACCTGAAGCTAAGATGACAAGGCTGTGACATGTGTCGGTTTCAGGCCGGACCGACCCTGACACTTTGGGGTTCGTGTGTATTTGTCGTGTGTTTTAGGGCACTCTACGTGTCTTCTGGATGCTCGTTGTATGAAACTGATCCCAACATATGTAATCCTATAGTGTGGTGGCCATTTGTGACAAATGGATAAGCTTTTACGAGGTAATTGCTTTTAAGTAAATCATAGATTGTGGGTCTGCTAAGGTGTTAAAAGAGTCTGGTGATTGCCTGAAGAAAGTGGGGGAATATGGCTAAGATAGGCCTATCTTGTCTTTAGTTAAATATAAAAATTATGCTTGTGGTGTAAATTCACGTTAATTAATAACTTTGTCCGATACTGTACATTTTATAAGGGGCCTCCCCGTAATGACTAGGAATTGCGTAAGTGGGCACTGTGTATAATTTTTTTTTTCTCCAATGGCGCAACAGCCCCCAATGGGCCAGGGCCTCCTCATTGTCGAGGCTTCACGCTGAAACTCAGAGACATCACATTCGGTAGGACTCCTCTGTGCCAGTGATCAGCCCGACGCAGAGACCTTTACCTGAAAACACACAACCCTCACAAGAGACAGACAGACATCCATGCCCCCGGTGGGATTTGAACCCACAATCCCAGCAAGCGAAAGGCCGCAGACCCACGCCTTAGACCGCGTGGCCACTGGCACCGGCACTGTATGTGTAATATGGCAACACAATTAAACTTCGTTACATAATGTAATATTTGGATGCAGTGGCAGAAGAAATTGTTCATGAAATGTAAAAACCGTCAAGAAGGATTCTTTTAGCTTGAGGGTTTCGGTGAAGCAAGGGGAAGCTGGAGCTAAAAGCATGAATGTAATGGTCGACATAAAGCCCACGTGCTGACCTTCTGTGATAAGATAGCGGTCTCACTGACGTAAAAGCTGTTACTGACAGACAGGTCGTGCATATTCCCCATCGTGTGGTACTGCAAACAACGTATAGCCTGCTATAGGCACACGTGCGTCGTACAAGTGTCGGGGTGGCAGACAGTGCAACATGAGGATGCATATTTTCCCAGACAAGCGAAAAATTAGATTTGATTCGCAACTACAGAAGAATTTCGCACTAAAATATCTAATACATTCATTCAGAGGAAAAATCTGTCCAATTGCCACATTGTCAAAAGCAAATTCTACATGGACTGGCTTGGAGCTGAACCCGGACCTCTGCAGTGAGAGTCTGGCTTCCTAAGCCACCTTCTTCTTCTTCTTCTTCTTCTTCGTAATCCTTCCTATCCTTCCACCTGTTTCCCACATTTTTCTGTTTTGTCCTGTTTTCTTTTACCCTGTCCTTTACTTTTCTTATGCTCCTTGTCCTTTCCCCTCCTTCTTAATCATATTGCTCTCTTCCTCTTCACTTCTCCTGCGTAGTCATATTTTCTTTGTCCTCTGTCTTCTGCTGCTTTTCTTCGTTGTTCTCGATATCTTTCGTCCTATTTTTCTACATTTCTTTCTTTTATTTTTGTCTCTTTCTTCTTTTATAAATCAAGAGTAATGAGACGAGTAGTGCATGTGACACGTTTGTCGGAGTAGAGAAACTCACACAGGGTTTTGGCAGAAAAACCGGAAGATAAGAGGCAACTATCTGTAACACTAGCAGCGACAAAGCAACATATATTTAAAAAAAAATTTAAAATTGAATTATCAGTTATTAACACAAAACAGTGCAATTGTATACTGTACCTCTTATGATTTTCGTGGCCTGATGATGAACAACCTTGGTCGAAACATGTTGCCTTAAAATAACAATAATAATCCAGACCCTAAACCACGAGGGCAACTCAACAAACATAGGGTCCACCAAGAGAACCGTGCACACAACACGGGAGCATACCTGCTACACAGACGTACAAGAGAGAACACCAGTTACTATGCGGAACACGTAGAGTCACCATCAAAAAAGTTTAAAAATTAAAAACGAAATACTGGAAGTCCAAAAAAGGCCCATGGAGCTTGATAAGAAACTCCAAAATCTGCACGTAAATTGCATCTATTGACGAAAATCCCACGTACAACATTGAAGGGAACAGTGAATAAAAAACCAACTAATAAACTCTCGTCTTATGGTCGATGATGATTTCGTTCTTTATCATATATTACCTGCATACTCTTTGTACATATTTATATTTTAGTAGCTTCGCCTCTTTTATCTATCCTGTGTAACACATATACAAACCTGTATATTTTTAAACGTATTGTAAAGAGAATGCCTTCCCTCTTTTATAGCATGTAGAGTTTTTACGCTCATGTTTTTGTAAAAAGGAGCCCGATGATGGCCTGGTATAGGCTGAAACTAGTCGCTCACCTCCTAATAAAGAAAGGAGAAAAACAATTGGCTGTTGACTGAATTTTTATGTAAAATATCAATGAAAATTAGTTGTGTTGCCGGTATTTAATCCTTTGTAAATCAAATCCCCGTTTATGGTAAGTTTCATATACCAGGATTCTAGTCTTCTGGAATGTGACATTGCGTACCTGGATGTTTCCCGACGTTTCGAAGGAACGTGTCAGCTTCGTAGTCAAATGTTAAGTGTTATTTCTTTTTGGAACTTAAACAGTTAAAACAGAAAGCGACGTATTCCTTCGGAACGTTGGAAACCAATTGCCCATCGACTCAGCGTCAGTTGCATGAAACCCGCTATTCTTGATTGAACCACTCTGAATACCTTAAAACTCGTATATTAATGCCATTCCACACAGGATATTTAGAGATTTTCAGAAGACGAGTCATAAATCAATCAAGTGAACCAAAAGTATGGTTGTTGTTTCGGAACTGTTACTGCGTGATGCATCGATGTGTGAAGATTGGGGAAGGAATGGGTGGGGATTTATGGGGCAGGATGGAGGAGAGAGAAACGCCGGCGTCGAGACGCATGTGTTCATCTCGTCAGACGCGAACTGGGAGATGCTGCGAACGGACCGCTAGTCGCGCTTCGTTTGTTTGCTACGCGCTGCCGTCGTGTTTCGTTACCTCTTTGCTTTGCTGTTCGCGTTAGAATTTACCAGACTTTGCCGAGTGAGGGGCTGTTGCTTCCATTATATCTCTTTTTTTGGACTTTTCCCTGAGATTTTCTTGTTTTATTTACAAGGTCTAAAATCGGAGACAATTTACTCATATTTTGTTGTGACCATCACCCGTGAGTATTTATGCACCTTTTGAAAATCAGGCTTTAAAAACTTTATATCGATAAAACCGATAAATTGCTAATAAATTGCAGCTTTAGTATAAAAATACACACATTTACGTGTGATATCAATTTTAGTGCAGAAGTGCAGTCAGTGGAACATTCTGGAATATAAGTGAACTTTCCCAAGTGTATTTGTTTTCCGACCGCCAGTGGCATATTTTGTTCCTTAAATAATACGTTTACATAAACTGTTCCTCTGGAGTCACTGAGGAGAAAATCAAGATCTATCGCTGCAAGAAAGTGCAGGAAAGTGAAGGTAAGTGGGGAAAAGATGCTTGTATGCTCTGCTCTTAAGTCAGTTGAGAGAAAGTAGCGAAATATTTCCTCTACGACACTGAAGTTTAGTGAGTTCAGCTATGGTGTAATTATGACGAACTTAAATGTCTGTTTCCCCAAGTAAAGTTTAGTGACTACTTTTTGTAATATCATGTTCAACATTCAAATGCTGTATATTTTGCACCCAGAGTGTAGGTATTTGTGTGTTTTATACGTATTTCAGAACAAACAGAAATTATTTCCCAGTGCAGAATTAGCTGATTGGTTTCTTTTTATCACCAGCAGGAAGCGTGTTGACTGCGGGGTATAAACTACATTTTTGGGTATAATTTAGATTAGCTTTAGTCTTTAAAAGAGTTAAGCAATATAAACCCAACTATGCTTGTAAGCCAGGTGTATATTTCAATTCCTCAAAGAAGAAATCAATAACGACCAACACTTTTCCTTATTTTACTAATAATTACTGAGCGACCAGGTTTTGGCTTATATAGTCATCATAAGGGTCTATAAAAATGAATTGAGGAACTATACGAGACAAGAAGGGAAAGGCCTTTCCCTTCTTGTCACGTAGTAATTTTTAATAAAACAAAGAAAAGTGTTGGTCGTCACTGATTTCTTCTTTGGGGAATTGAAATGTATACCTTGTATATACACACTCCAACTGAGATGTTAAACATAAAAATTGTGCTTCTAAAGAAGGTCATATCCCTCCCTGTACCTAACAGAATATTTCTCCTTCGAAATTATTGAACGGGCTTCGAATAAATTCGGCACTCGTTGTCTCACATAATAGAAGACGTTTATTTTAACTGACAGTGGTAAACAAGCAAATCTACAGTACAAGATAACGTTGTAGGAACGACACGTTTGCTTTCGCAGTCTTCAGCTTTAACAGATTATTGTTCACCTACATTATGCTGAAGAAGGAAGTGCCCGTAATGTGTGAGTTAAGAGGTTTGATGTGAGTGCTGTCAATTAGCAAGAGATAAGGTAAAATTACGATATTATTACATAGAGAGTGTGATGTAACACAGCTCCCTCTTCGAAATTTTGAAATTTTATCCTGAACCCTGCAAAGCCTAGTGGATACTATGTGCAACACATGTATAATTATTACAAAATTCTACGTTCTGCCCACACAGTGTGTTTATGTGTTTTGTTTGGATCTCAGAACAAACAGCGATTATTTCCCTATACAGCATTAACTGGCTGGTTTTTATAACCGAGACTGAGTGTGTTTACTGTTCGGTACGGACTAGGCCTTCCTTTAAAGCCCAGTGGTTACTTTATGTACCACCAGGTTTAACATTCACAAATTCTACGTTCTGCCCACACAGTGTGTTTATGTGTTTTGTGTGGATCTCAGAACAAACAGCGATTATTTCCCTATACAGCATTAACTGGTTATATTCCGAGAGCGAGTGCGTTTACAGCGCGGTGCGAACTCAGTCTTTAAATAAAATTCAGGTTAATTTTACTCCTTAAATTTTGAAATATGATTTGCATTTTACATATTTTAAGCTAATCAAATTCATATTGTCGAAAGATTATGTCCGCCTTTTTTTTCTTCAAAATTGTGGCTTTTGATGAGATTTTGTCTTTCAGTGTTTTAAGATTAATGTCTGTCATTATTGAAGAGACAGTAAATTAAAATTTTAGTAGTACTTACGCAGTTGCATTAGATTGTATTAGAACTTCGATCGCTGAACCTAAAAGGTTTTCTTTCTGTACCACACTAAGGGATCTTTTTAGTACTGTCAGGGCGAAGAAATTGTAGTAAGCAAAATATAAACTACTCTGACTTGAGACTTTATTTTAATCAGTTTTTATTTACTTATACTTAGGGTTAATTTCCTTATACCTTTGAAGGAACAAAGCAGTCAGTAATTCTTCAGTTTTCCGCGCATTGTAACAAGTGCCGCGCATGGTAGCAAGTGCCGCGCTTATACACAGTTGTTAATTTTAGAGCTATTTTATGTACCGAATCTACGAAGAAACTTCTGGTGCCGGGACAGCTCGGTCGATATAATGAAAAGGCTAAGGGCTGGATGAACTGGTTTTGGACTCCCGGCTGGTACAGAACGTTCAGGCCGGCTCTGGGGCCCAACCGAGTTCCCACTACATGGGTTTTGGAAGCTCCCTTCCCGGACAAAAAGTGACCAGGGTGTGAAGTTGACCGTTTGTCTTTTTCTACTGCCGAGGTTAAGAAGGAATGAATAATTAATTGGATAATTATAATTATAATTAATTGGATACTTAATGGATAATTAATTAATTCTGATCATCCAATGCGCCTTCGTGGGGTTGGCAGCGACAAAATACCCCTACCTTGCGAAGATTTTTAATTTGGTTTTGAAATTAACATGTGACTCCAGACAGTTGTGTTGCTATTTTTACAATTATACCTTTTTCCACTGTGTTTTTTTGCACCTATCGCTGTTACCCACATCAATTATGTCATTGACTGTAGAAAAGTTTTTCGCGTTTTATTCTGTTACAAATACCGGTCGCTGTATTTTCCCATATTATTCAGCGACGTGATTTGTTTTCCCCCGTTGTCGCTATTTACTATTTGCCTCAGTATTTGTCAAACATGTCTACGCTTTGTAACACTAGCGTGGTGTACAATATCTCATGGCGTGCCTAGTCAGTGGTTGTTAATATTGGCCTAGAAACTATGACGTGTGTTTGTGTGTGTGTGTGTGTGTGTGTGTACGTCCAGTACCTCTGTATCATTATTCGCAAATTACTTTTATAGAATGCTGGTATAAACCCTAGTGGAGCCTCAGGGCAAAATCGTTAAAGGTAAAGAACGTACTCGGTACAGTGACTGTGCTATGGGCTGAATGATGAGGGGTACATTAGAATAAAGAAATTTTTCTCTTTTTGAAAACGCTCAAATCAGCTCTGGGGCCAACCTAGCCTCCTTGAAATGGATATCGGAGTTTCTTTCACCGGAAGGAGATTGACAGGGGCGTGCATTTGAAAACTCATCCCTATCTAGCGCTAAAGGTAAGAATGAGTGGAGTTACGTTTCGGCTCTTCTTTTTGCCTTAATTGAGTAAACAGGACACATTAATACTTAAAATACTACAGTATAATATATATATGCATACACATTCTTCAGGTTTCCACGGTAACTACTTAAATGTGTGTGCCTTGCCTGCCCGGATCGTGGGGTTTCCGCAGTAACTGCATATATGAAGTGTTCCTTGCCCCCCACGGGTTGCTGGGATTCTATGGTAAATACGTAAATGTGTGCCCCTAGACTGCCTGGGTCGCCGGGTACCAGCATACTAGTAGTTAATTATTTACGTTATCTAACGACGCTGTCAATTGCAAAGATTACGTACTGCAGGTCAGTGGTTCCGAACCTGAGGTCGGGGCACAAATTAGGGTCGCGGGGAGTCTGATGTAAGGCCGCGAAAGGGTTTATGGCGAAATCGATAATTATGGAAAAAGTAAAAATTTGTATCTAAACTCAAACAGAATAAACATATTTCAGTATCTCACATTTTTTATTTATAAGCAAATGATTTGTCTAACCAGCACGTTTGCTGAGTTACTTAAACAAAAATTTGTTTCTTGCATGTTTTGTGTATTTAATGTTGTCCCAAAAAATACTGGATTTGACAAGTAACTTTAAACATTTAAGATTTGGTTAAAAAAGCGGCAGTGTTATGTAGTGTTCAAGAAAAGGCATTAGTATTAGTTCATTTAGAGTAAATGTCATTTACTATTGCCGTTTTCACGGTAGGGTCACGGGTCACATACCGTTTGCTACTTTAGGGTCACACACATAAATGTCTGGGAACCGCTGCTGCAGGTGATGGATGGATGGGTGAATGAGTAGGAACGTTGGTAAGATTATACTGGCAGCGTGAAACAGAAGTACTCGGATAAAGTAACCTATCCCAGTGCCCCTTTGTCCACTGGAAGTCCCACTCGGACTGGCCTGGGATAGAAGTCCGACCTAGGTGGTGAGAAGCCAGCGATAGATCGTGTGAGATGTGGCACTGTCCAGGGAAATTGCTCAACTTAAATGCAGTCGATAAAACATTTTCTGTTAACAGGTGACTTGTTTACCCTGTACATAAAACTTAGGCAAAAATAGGCCCGCGCATTACCTTAACAAGGTTGTTTACGTTTTCCACGTAACATCAAATATGCACATTTTATCACCTGGCTGTCTTCAGAGAAACTGAGATTACTGCGACACTGACGGAATATATGAATTAACAAGAGGAAAATTGTATAATAAGAAGTTTTGTAACTTTGGTACACATTGTGTAATGACATTAAGATAATCGAATCAAATCAATGAGAATTATACTTTAGGACTTATAAAATGTATGGAAGAGACGATAAATATATACAAAATTATAGCGGGAAAATTTTTCTTTCTCTTTCTTTCTTAGTCCTTCCCTCTTCTACGTACTTGTTCACAGCAGGTGTCGAGGCTGTTTATTTTCACTTGATCACACTCAGACACACACCACAGTCGGTAGGACTCCTCTGATCGAGGGATCGGCCCGTCGCAGAGACCTCTACCTGACAACACAAACACTCACTCATAGTCCTTCCCTCTTCTACCCACTCACAGTAGGTGTCGAGGTTGTTTATTTTCATTTGATCACACTCAGACACACACCACAGTCGGTAGGACTCCTCTGGACGAGGGATCGGCCCGTCGCAGAGACCTCTACCTGACAACACAAACACTGCACAAGAGAAAAAAATCATGCCTCCTGTGGGATTCCAACCTACGATCCCAGCAAGCGCTCGGCCGCAGACCTACGCCTTAGACCGCGCGGCCACTGGGACTGGCTAGCGGGAAAATCTGAAGGGATAATGTGATTTTGGAGGTTTAAGCGAAAACGGGAGAATAATACTAAAATTAATGCTTATGAAATACGGGAGGTGTTGAATGGATTGGTTTAAATTAGGGCAGTGTCTAACGGTGGCGTTTCTCTAGCACGATACTGAGCACGTGTAGAGTCAACTCTGTTATAACGTCATGAAATGGACTGAATATTTTGTGTCGTTATAAACCAATGTTGTTATAACCGAGCAGTATAATGTTGCCGTTAATATTCAGGAATTAATTGGTACCACAGATTATCTGACACTATATACGAGATGTCGCATAAACCGATGTCGTTATAGCCGGGGCAGACTGTATTTGCAAATATTGAACCACTCCTTAACTTTATGAGCAAATAAAAGCGTTAGAGGAAGTAGCCCTGCTGTACACCGTGCAGTTACGTAAAGCTGACTGTTTGCAGCGGCTTTGTCATTGTAACTTATTTCGTTGGTCCATATTTTGCTTCTCAGCTTATTCCGCCTTCTCAATGCCATGGATTTTATCTCGCTCTTAATTCTCTTTCCATTTTGGCAGAATTTTTGCGGTAGTTAATTACGTTTATACACAATTTCATTTAAAGGTAAAGCAATCCCATAACAGGCCTGGACAGGCGTTTAGGACTGCAGGAGTTTGAGGCTCCCAGAATTTCTAGACAGTCGGCACATGGAGCTGGTAAGTTTGTCAGACCTACGCACCGGCCGCTTTTACCCTCCAGGAAATATTCCTGGTACTCATTTCTGTTAGAGGCCGAGTCGATCCCAGGGCCATAGTGCGACCGGAAGGATTAAATGAGTGAAAAATCGCAATGACACCATTGGGAATCGAACCCTCGACCTTCCGGCTTGTGGCGCAGTGCCTCGACCAAATGCGCAACCGCGTATTTAAAGGTAGATAATCACCCGTGCTATGTTATTCAACGTGAAATAGTCTGCAGTTGGCTGACGCAGTGTATACTCTATGAATTCCGTATGATTGTCGCTGTAAAATGGCTTTATGTCCACACAGAACATCAACCAGTTGATATTTATATTTGCTATTCAGCATGTTTGGAGGCAGGGTAGCTCAGTGGGTACGTGTACAGGGACTAGACTACTGGGATTCGTGGATGTTGCTGTAATCATCCGCGTAATCAATATTTCCATACGTAACACAACAACATGTGATGGAGTCTCTTTACCTGCTTACAAATACGTTTCACCCTGCTCTTCATTGCGTTTATCACTCTCTTGTCAGCGGCGTGTAGTTCGGGTCGTTTATATACCACATCCTCCATTAACCTTTCTACCGCAGTGGTTATTTTATGTACTACCAAGTTTAACATTAAAAAATTCTGCGTTTTGCGCACACAGTGTATTTATGTCTTTTAGATGGATCTAATAACAAGCAGAGATTATTTACATATACAGTATTAGCTGTCTGGCTTTTTATAACTCAGACGGAATATGTTTACTGCGCGGTACGAAATGAGCCTTTAAATGTAATTTAGGCTATTCTTCGTCTTTAATTCGTGGAGGGTCGGTTTCGATCACAGTCCTGTCTATTTGAGCCTTGTGACGGAAAAAGAGGTACTGGGGCAGGTTTATCTCCAGGTACTTTGATTTTTCCCCGTCAGTATCTTTCAGCGTTTTCATCTACATGTTGCCCTTTTCGGAAAAACAAAGGGGAAAAGCCGGGAAACCTTCCAAAAGGAATGATTTTTCGGGATCGCGGAGGATACCATAGAAAAGTAATTTCATGTAACCTTTAAGGGCCATTGCTCAGGCAGTTAGTCGCCTGCTTCTCGCCGTGGATGCCGTGCTTCGATCCCAGGCTACTAGATGTGAGATCTATGCGTCAACAAAGTGGCACTGGAACAGGTGTGTTTCTAAGTTCTACAGCTCTTCTCCGTCAGTATCATTCCATCAATGCTCCGTACTATTCTGCGTCTACACGGTTCTCTTGCCATAAGGACAAACGGGCAAAGCCTGGGAAACTTCCAGAAGCAATACTTTTTCAGAAATCGAGGAGAACTGAGTAGAAAAGTACTTACTTTGACCATATCTTTAAGGGGTTGGGTTCTTAATTTATCGAGAAACTTTCGATTTAATGCTTGTATCACTGATAGTTTCGCAGAATATTTAAAACGTTTACCTCTTGCTCCACTTTTAGTTATTTAACGCAATTAACTGACCAACTCCATGAAACAAGAGACCTTTGTGGGAATCCGTAGCAGTTAAATTACTGTCCTGATTGGTTTATTGGCCTCAGCCTCGGCAAGAAGGGTGCCTTTTGCTCTTTCGAATTCATCCATGCTAGTTCGATGCGCATTGAAAATTTGACTATTCCCATCTCAAACCACGATTTCCATACATAGCCATGCTATTGATCCGCTTCGTGAACTAACCGACTCAATGCAACGCAGGCTTTTTTGATCAGCTGACAGTTCTTTAGCTAGTCAAAAAATTTCCTGCACTTTATGGAAATCGCTGGATAATTGTCGTATTCACTACAACCCGCCAATTTTCTGTACCCTGAACCAGATCAATCCTGTCCACCATCTCCCATCCACTGTATTTTTAGTTTTATTTTAATATTGCTCTCCTGTCTACGCCTGTATCTTCCATGTTGTCTTCTTCCTTCAGGTTTCCCCACCAATATCCTGTATGCGGTTTTCTTCTCTCTAATTCCTGCCACACGCCCTGCCCATCTCATTCTCTTTGATTTCACTTCCAAGACCATTAGTGCATACTCTATGCACTACGGACCTCCAGGAGCATAGTTATATCACGTTTTCACTGAATATGCAAGTTGTGAACCTGACTTTTCTGAAAGACCGTGCGATTGCTTAGTTGTAATTATTGATGGCCCAGACGTTCTCTAATACCCATGGACGACTTTGATATGTCTATTGAAACACTACCGTCTATTTTTGCACTTCATTTCTGCTTCCTTAACTAAGTAAGCTCAGTTATGCTTTCGGTATCAGTGGAAACGACATAACAGCGTTCGGACTGCCTCTGCTAAAATTACACTAAATATTTAACCCTTTAAAGACGAAAAACATTCTGTCTAATATGAAGACTCAGGGCGTACCGCGCAGTAAACACTCCACCTCAATTTAAAAAACCAATCATTTGATGACATGTCAGGTAAAAGTTGCGGATTGTTCCCAGATAAGTACAAAACACATAAACGCAATGTGGGCACCACGTAGAATTGATTAAAGTTAAGCCTGGTAGTAGGTAAAGTTACCGCTAGGCTTTAAAAGGTTAATTATGACATAATTTGAGATCTTCACTCTTCTGAGAATTTACGCAGCGTAGACAGGTAGTTACTGTCGTTTCGGAACAAGATATCGGCCCCATCTTCAAGTCTCAAGGAGTCCCATCTCAGAAGTTGAATATCTCATTTACACTTCGGCCTAACGGTATGCTGGTAACCCACTGCCGTAGCCTGCGTAATGTTACGCAAAAGTCGAACCGATTTTGATGTCTTAGTATGTCTGCGGAAGGCGCGTCAGCATTTCCTATCAGCGCTGTAACTTGGCAGTGCATAATAACACGTCCCTGATGAGCTTGGTGCCACATTTTAGTTTTTTGGTGTACTGAGATTTGAAAGGCTACAGGAGCGTCACGTTATGTAGCTGCATTTTGTGTGTTCATTCTGGCGATAAGCAGGCGATCGCACCGCTTTGCTGCTGGCCATCTCAATAACATCGTTTTCGGAATAGTGACCGTCTGATTACGAGACCAGGGGTTTTTGGTGGTAAGTTTGAAAATAGAGAAGGAATGCCTAGCCACTCCGAAAATGCCTGTGCCTGGAGCGAACCAGAGGTGTGGACAGCAATCGTGCCTGTAACTGCCATACTTAGCAACAAGCATTTAATATTCTTCCTGGAGCGAACCAGAGGTGTGGACAGCAATCGTGCCAGTAACTGCCATACTTAGCAACAAGCATTTCATATTCTTCCTGGAGCGAACCAGAGGTGTGGACAGCAATCGTGCCTGTAACTGCCATACTTAGCAACAAGCATTTAATATTCTTCCTGGAGCGAACCAGAGGTGTGGACAGCAATCGTGCCAGTAACTGCCATACTTAGCAACAAGCATTTAATATTCTTCCTGGGGAGAACCATCAAGGTGGACCGGACGTGCGCATGCATGTAACAATCTTTGCCTGGGCTACCATCTCTGCCGATATCGGACTTGCAGTTTGTATTTTTCCTTTCACGCCTATGACTTTGCTGGTTTTATGTTGCACTACGGTAATTGCTGCTCCGTCCACACTAAAATTTCCATTAACATGGACTCTTATGTTGGTCATTTCTGGCCGTAAAATAAAACAAGATAGGCAACGTGAGTATAACGTAAATTCGAAGCGCGTTCGCGTACCCATTTTTGCCGTTGAAAACCAATAAGTGTTACATATTCTGAGTGTGTGTCTGTAGCCTTATTTAACCAGCATGCACAGCGCATGCGCCGTATTATATTGTCATCTGTGGCCTGTCTGGCTGTACCATATTTTTCCACATTATCTCCTAACGGCACGATTTTCAGAAAAAATTTGTGGAAGATAAAATTTGTGTTTTGATTTTCTCTGCAACTTTGCCTTAAACGTTTCTCATTATAAGAAGAATTCAACGAGATACTGTCATAAGGGTTTATAGGTCTTCAACAAAGTACCAGTTATTCTTGTCAGATTTTAATTAAATTTGATTTCTATAGACGGATCTTCGAAAACTTCTCAAATATCAAATTTCATGAAAACCCGTCCAGTGGGAGCCGATTTGTTCCTTGCGGACACACGGACATACATGACGAAGATGTCACTTTTCGCAATTTTGCAAACGCGCCTGAAAATTAACATTTTCTCGGGTGAAGCCGTAAATTATTGCAGCAGACAAAGATCGCGGTTTGTGAGTGGCAAATTAGGGGGTCTGCTAGAAAGAGCATGAGCGATTTTCGTCCGTCTGCTTTATTCGATCTTGAAAAAAGAAGTCTTACTCCATGGCTTATAACAAAGCTGTACCCCATACGCTTGACATCATTCGCACATAATCGGCAATATTTGTGCTACATAACAAGGCAGGAGCGTATGAATTTATCACTTACCTTTGTAGGTAACATAGGCTTTCTTCAAATCAAAGCTTGTACCATATTTCTGCAGTTGTTGTGCACGCAGTTTTTAAGACTGGAACGGTGAACGTTGGATGTTTTTGACGTTCTTAACAAATCCACCTTTTTGTCAGTGATTGCTTCAATAGGCGTTTTCATATAAATTTTGTCACAACACTTCCCTTTTGGCGACATCTATCTCTTGATTGATGTGAGCATCATACTTAAAAGTGTTTCTGTTTGCGCCTGTTGAGGGAATTAGGAACTATTACACACGCGAAGTTACGTGCAAACCAGCTTTCCAATACAGCAATTTGCGCATCTAACATGCTTGGAAAAGGTTGTTACATTTAAAGAGCAATATACTATGATGATATACTATACTATAGATATACTATACTATACTAGAGATATAATATACTATACTATACTATAGCTATGATCTGAAAGTGTCACCGTTAGTACATGCAAATCAAAGACTCAACTTTCTCTGTGTTTTCAGATTTAGAAAATTTAGAAACATGGTAAACCGAAAGTGGTTTGCCATTCGATGTGAGGATGACACATGTGTTGGCATTTCATAGACTGCCTTTGTCAAAGTGAATGTACCTCTTCACCCGTCTGCAAAAGAGAGAAGCACCTCGTTGCTGCAATATCGCAGTGGACCTTATTATTAACATGGCCGAAATTTGATTACTTTTCCCTACCATTCCACAAATTTTCTATCTCATTTATACGAATGGAATGACAGTATGGTAACAATAAACGTAACTGAATGGGCCCCGTTTTTGACTAGGTTTTGTAGTTTTAACTGTTGCCGAAAAATTTCCATAACTTGCACACTCACTGGAAATCTTATTCTCAGTGTCCATGAAACGTTATAATGTTTAGGAGTAAATTAATAGAAGGGCTATCAATTGACATCCCAGCTTGAGTGGTGATTTTTCAAATCTTCTCCTATAAATTTCACGTCACTGTATCCTTATTTTCATAATGAATGCCGATTACTTCCGTGTACATAATTAGAAGACTCTTCTCCCAATTGAGGTAAATTGTGTTTTTCTATGACATATGTAAGAACTGGGTTTGCTGGGGAAACTGAAGGAAAGCGACCACTTTGAAGACCTCGGCGTAAATGGGGTTTAATATTAAAGTGGAATTTAAGCAAATAGAATTGAGGAAGTTGACTGGATAGATCTGGTTGAGGATAAGGGCAAGTGGCGAGCTTTTTTGGACACGGTGGTGGACCTTTTGGTTCCACAGAATCGGGTACTTTCTTGACTACTAGCTCCACAAGAAGGGCTCGACTTGGTGGAGTTAGTTAATTCGTTAGTTTTTACACTAAATTTATGCTTTAGAGGGTTCATTGTACTCCAAAAGTATAGCGTGTCCGCTTGACGAAGTGTGGTGGCTATAACGAGAAATAGGGAGACCGGGTTTAGTGGGCACACTTTTCAATTCTTAATTTTTTACAATTTTCATACAAATAATAAAATCGTACTGGTGGCATGGGTCATTCTTAGCCTATGCGGGAAATATAGTGAGAAGTTATTTCAGTAACTAATCCAAGAAAAAGGAACTTTTTCTAACCTCTGCACGTGTTCCAACTTGCCCCATATATGGGGTACGTTGGCACGTATGATGGGGTACGTTAGCACGTAGTAGAGCCTGATTTATTATTATTGCCAAAAATATTCTGGGGTAGCATAAGTGACGCTAAAATATTTAACTGCTAACAACACACTGAACCTGATTTACAATCTGTACAAGACTAAGGACAAACATTAAAAATTGCATTGGAAAATGAAATGCAGTACAGAAATATATGTCCACAAAATTTCAGAAATTTTCATCTGATACATCCGACTTGCAGTTGGGACAAGTATACCCCAAGAAACGCCAGCTGTGCATTCTTCATGGGCCCACATTTGGCACGGGGTGAGTTGAACCCATATTTCCCCCGCTACATTATTTTAGTGTCTGTCCATGCAAACCAAACAAAATGTTTTCCCACCATTTTTGCCTGAGCAGTCCGTCTGAATTTTCCTCACTAGTTTCTCCTTCGAATCTCTTTCAGGTTTATCATAAGGCGCCTCTTGCTCTCCTTCAGTTATGTTTTTCATTTTGTCGTTTGTCTCGATTTCTGTTTATCTCGCACGGCTACTTTCACCGGCGTATCAGTCAGGATTGCTGTACCTCTTTTCTTTTTAGTAGCGTTTGCTCTTGCTTTCCTTCCTGCAGTTTTAGGAAAAGGACGGAGAAGTTCAGGAGTCAAGGACGTGCTTGAGGAAGGATTTGTGTCGGCAGGTGTTCTTTTAGAAGGACCTGGTTCGGGAGAATGAATTCTTGAAGGGTCTGGTCCTGCAGACTCATCATGTTTAATGTTCCTGTTACTGCAGTTCGATGCTGCAATGTCTGTGGCTGGAGCTAGCGTGTCTTACATATAAGGACAGAAACCCCTCATCAACAAAGATATCTCTGTTGTAGGGAAAAATTCCAGTGGCCAGGAATCCAGCCTTGATATTTGCAGGAGTAGCTGCAGAGTTGAGAGACATGTTGATAATTCCAGGTTAATCGTAAATGGTTATCGTTTTTCCTGCATGGTTTGTGATCCATGCTTCACATGCACGACTGACGTAGGTTTAGTGGCCCACAGACACTCCTCTCAAGGGGCTGCAGCTTGTGGCTAAAATGAGGTGGGAAGGAGAGAACTGTCACGCCGTTTTCTTTACAAGAATCGAGTGCAGCAACTGACAAATGCGAATCGTGACTCTCCAAAGAAGAACCGCTCTTGAAGGTTTCACGTGGGAAACAAAATGTTTCACAAACGTCACAAAATGTTCCACCTTCATCCATCCAGGATGACTACCATCAGCTTGACTACCTGCAGGAGCAGCAAACAAGAAATGAGCACGAAATTTCACCCTGGCGAAAATAAGAAACGGCGGCACTGTGTTTCCTGTCGCTGATACGGCTAGGGTAGAATTTGCTAATTTTCCAGGTTCAGGGGACATCAGTTACCCTATTTATTTACAACCACGGCGCTCAATATCTGTCAGATATCAGCACCATTGTTATACCCGTTTCGCCCATGTTCCAAATGTCGCCCGGCCCAGCCCTCAGACTCTCAACCAGTTATTTCAGATTTATAAAAACATCAGTCTTGTTAAACTTCAAGCTTTACTGATGCTTGTTGCCTCAGGTTTGCGTAGTGAATGAGTCTTATGCATTTTCGAGAACTTTGCAAACCATTCTGTGCCTGCCATTTTCGTATCCCTCCAACCGTCGAGGATCTATATATTTAATGCCATTGCGTACTCAAATGAAAACTTTCTCACCTCCCTTGCAGACAAGACGTAGTAGATGTCTGATGCCATTTACAATTAATTCTATGCGTTTTCTTAATCAACATCACTGAACATACCTGCAGAAATTACACTTATCCTATTTTTAAAAATTAATGAGATATATGACGAAAGATTTAAGAACATTTTACTCTATGTAACGACCCATTTATCAGAAATAAAACTACGAAAAACTTTTGGATTACTTCACTTCACTTTCACCGTACAACAAAAACACACGTGAACTCAACTGGCGAGTTTTCTTGTACTTAATACTGAAGGTCGGGTTCTGTGGCATTCCTCTTATCCCCAAAAGCTCTGCTGCAAGATGTCGTTGGAGAGAGAAACGGCATTCCAAAATCTTTTTCTACACTTCTAATTGACTTATTTTCTATTCTGCCTGCCCTAACGGCTCGAAAAACTGTATATGGAGCAATATTTGCCATTTAAGATTTACTTTTGCACGATCTTGGCATAATTATATTTCCTAAAACAAAACTGAAAAGACGAAAGTAATCATAAGCATACAGAATGCTCCACTGTTGACTGTGGAGTGAGTTTGCACAGTGAGCCGGCTTGCCCTGTAGCAAGTGTGTCAACGAGACCCAACACGAACTTTCAGTTTTGAGGTTAGTTTCCTCTGAGATTAAATGCACAAGGAACGCTGTTAGTTCTGTCATATTGCCACATATATACTACGTAACTACATACCTTTGGTTCAGATAAATCCGTAGCAGCCTTCTCAATAATACGTATTTACCAAACTGTTGTAAAATTACTGGGCGTTGTGCAAAACACATACAATGAAATTTTGTTTCCGATGCAGCTGTCAGGACATTGTCAACTAAGTACCCTCCAGTGAAAGATGTAACTCTTCATACTGCCTCACAAGTGTTGCGCTTTTATAAAGCCGAGGCGAGATATTAACCCTTTAAAGACGAATTGTATCTGTTATATAGGGACTCAGTGCGTACCGCGCTGTAAACACTCTCCACTTCGGTTATAAAAACCAATCTCTTAATGTTTTATAAGGCAAAAGTTGCTGTTTGTTCTGAGATCCGTACAAAACACGTAAACGCAATGTGGGCACCACGTAGAATTTTTTAATGTTAAACCTGGCGGTACGTAAAGTTACCGCTAGGCTTGAAAAGGTTAACGTTGTGCCAACTTACCCGTGTAGCCAACTAAACACGGTCTCCCCTATCCTGTTCTTGAAATAAGTTTGTCTGGAGCGACACGTAAAAATGGAAGTAGGAGAAGTCTGTCTGAATGTAATTTGCTAGTCGTGGAAGAATCTCGGATGAAAATGTATAGTCTGCGACCGCAGTGATGCTAATAGACTTCTATCGGGAATGAAGTCTACATGAAAAATGTCGGAAAAACTTAATTTTCTACAGAAAGCATACGGAAATGTAATCGGGAAGAGTATTGAGTTTCCTAGAAGCCATCACCTTAAGTGAAATGGCAGCTGAACGTGGAATTTTAGCGACGCAAATGGGAATGTTGTATACATTTATATAGCATTCTGTGTGTTTATATACGGCTAGAGGCTCTCTGTGTATTTCCACTGTCTCTTTCTAACGATGTACGGAATTGTCGTACGCTTACTCTATAAAGGCGAAAGTCTGCAGGATGTAAGACAAGATTATGCTCTTAGGAATTTAACGTGGAATAGAGGAACGGTGTTTGAACGAATCAATAAAGCGTTGAACTAATTTATAAATCTTGTCGAGAATATTGGTGCAGCAGTAACGACCCAGACTTGTATTTGCGAGGAACCCAGTTCGAATCTGAACGGGAACATCGGCTCTTCTACCTGAGGGTTTCAGGCGGTTTCGGAAAGAGTGTGCGAAAAGTGATATTAGCTTCATATCTGTCTGTTTATATGTTTGTTCGTCCGTGCATGAAACAAATTCACGCCTATTGGACAGGTTTTCGTAAAATTTTATTTTCGGGATTTTTATGAAAATTGCCAACAAATGTCTATTTTGATTCAAATCGAACAAAAATAACAGAAAATTCTTGTGAAAAAGTATCTTCATTTTAATATGTGATCTTTATTGGTTTTTATAATTGAGGCAGGCTAAGGTACGACGTAAGGCTGAAGAAAGAGTCCACTATTAACCGTGATGTTTTGTAAACGTCGATGTGTCGATTTTAACAGGTATCGATTGAAAACACTTGGCTACGTTACGGAGAAATGTAACACTTGTCATTTAAAATATTCAGTGGCATTCTGGGAAGTAGTCACGAATTTAAGGTCTAGGGGAAGAAGAACAGAAATAGCCATAACTGTTACCTTATGAGGACGTTTCCTAGCTTGCTTCGTTGTTTTCCTCAGGCTCTCAAGGCAAATTCGTGAACAGTACCTGGATTAAGCCCCTACGCTTTCCTTACACATTCATTCAGATTCGTCATTTACCAGTAATCGTACCATATAAGCTACATGTTTTGACATGTTGACAGCGTCATCGAATAAACAGCAAGAGGCAATGATGTAAGAGGTAAAACGTAAAGTATAAAAAGACTACAATTTTACCTATGGTTTGGTATCATGGAACGGAAGTACGTGTTTTGAGGATGAGGTGTGACTTTCTAGTGGTGAGGCACGTTGTCGTGTCGTGCATTCTGATAGACGGTTACCAGCGTTTCGGTTTAGCCTGTGCCCCTCAATGCCTTGCTTCAAGATGGGTACAGATGTTCTTCTGAAACGTTGATAGTCATTCAGCAAATTACATGGCGTCATATGCCGTAAATCCATGATAATAACAGACAGAGTATGTATGAGAAAAATACTGAAGGGAACATTTAAATGAACGCTTCAAGTGTTACAAAGTACTGAGGATGCGTTTGGATTAGAACTTTTGCCTTTCGAAATACCGATGACACAAATTTGCACCAACGCTGAAAAAGTTGCACAAAGCACTGACGAGAACGCTGGGGCAAAAGCTGAAAATCTTAATAAAGTACTGAGAAGGGCTTTTGGACAAAGGCTGAAAATCTTAATAAAATAATGAGGAGAGCTTTTGGACAAAGGCTGAAAATCATAAAATATACTGACGAGAAAGTTTGGACAAAAGCAGAAAATCTTGACAAGTACTGAAGAGAACGTTTGGACAAAAACTGAAAATCTTACGAAGTACGCAGAAGAGTGTTTTGCACAAAGCTCTAAGCCTTGCGAAGCAACACGGAGGGCATTTTGACCACAACGTACAATGCCACAATCTCCGAGGAGAACTGAACAAGGTTTCCAATCTGACGAACTGCTGAAGCGAACGCTATGCCTGAAGCTTTAAACCTTACAAGTTACCAACCTGAGCATGTGGGCCAGAGCGATGGAAGTAGCCGGCGGACTAGTAACTACGAATAAAAGAATTTAATGAAATTAAGTAAGAGGAATTGGAGTGAGTGAGGGAGGAAAGTAAATAAAATTGTTAATACAAGACCTCTAAGGAAGGACACTGCTTCTCGTATATACATGTGTGTTGAAGACAGTATTAAAAAGGGTCTTAAGGGAATTGCACAGAAGCGTCGAAATGACATCTGCGCTCTTCTGGGGTGTAACGCAGCGTCGAGTTGTAATCCTTTACCGACGTTTCGGGACAACGTATCTTCCCCATCTTCAAGGGTCAAGAAGTAAATTGGACTTATTGACCCTTGAATTTGGGGACGATACGTTGTCCCGAAACGTCGGTAAAGGATTACCACTCGACGCTGCCTTATACCGCAAAAGAGCGCAGACCTCATCAGTATCGCGGCGGAAGCCTGAAATCACAGAAAGCGTGGAATTGTTCCGCCTTTCTGAAAGCAGGATCAAGGCTATGGCTGTTGTTGGCATGCTAATGGATATGCGGGTTCTACAAAAAAAGGGAGGGAGTTTGTTGGCAAGCTGAGCGACTATTAGGTCCTCAAGAAGTTCAGTGCTCGGTGAAGGCTGTTGATCTGTTCAGTTGCTCGTGAAACTGAGAAATATTACCAACCAACTTGTCATGATGCTGTTGATGTAATGAATTGGTTGTCACCGCTCGGACAGGGGTTCAGATATAAACAGTTATGTCCTTTGCCCTTCGGGAAAACCTCTGAAGTCACGTGTATGATTAAAGTGTATGTTTTTGCCAGTAACGATAAACACAGACACACCACAGTATGTATATATATATNCCGTCCGTCCGTCCGTCCGTCCGTCCGTCCGTCCGTCCGTCCGTCCGTCCGTCTGTTCATCTGTCTCTGTGACGTAGTGTAAGCGACTGAACAGTTTGTCAGATGTTCATGAAATTTGGGATGAGAGTTCTTTATGAAACTTGTCGAACAAACGTAGGCTTTGTCGAAATCGGCCCAGTGACAGTCGTACTTTTCTTGAAGGCGCGAATGAATGTCCAACCGTACTTTGCGTGCTTATAGACCGAGCTGGGTGACATTTTTTGCAGGAGGTCATAACGTATTGATGCTGAGCATTTCAAGCTGCGTGAACATCTTTATACTGAAAGAAATGCTTGGCATAAGGGCTTAAATGAATCTGTCCCCTACTTTATACATTTGTCGTAGATCTGACGAACATTCCATGCACGACGTATCCAAAAATTTTATAATGTGACGGTGAATCTATTAGAATTTTGCACAGTGGAGGCCATATTTACTTAGGATAGTAAGTGAATTTCTGTTTATAGTTTCCATATTTATGGCGCCGCGGTGGCGCAGTTGGTTGAGGCACTGCGCTACAAACCGGCAGGTCGCGGGTTCGATTCCCAATGGTGTAAGTGGATTTTTTTCATTGGCATAATCCTGTCGGTCGCGCTGTGGCCCTGGGGTCGACTCGGCCTCTAACAGAAATGAGTACCAGGAATATTTCCTGGAGGGTAAACGCGGCCGGTTCTTATGGCTGACAACCTTACCACCTTCAAGTGCCGACTGTCTAGAAATCTGGGAGCCTCAACCTCCTGGAACCGTAATGGCCTGTCCAGGCCTGTAATGGGTCTGCTTTACCTTTACCTTTACCTTCCATATTTATTATGCGATTTGGGTGAAATTCGTTGTGAGTGATTTGCACATAATTCGTTTGAGCTTTGCGTTTTTCATGAAAATTTGCGCTTGGAATTCCAAAATTTTCTGACTAACGAAAATGAAATTACTCTCATATGTGTACCGTGAAACCGAATGACGTTTTGAAAGAGAAGAATTCCTGGGTAAAATCTGTATACTGTGTGACGAAATAAACCTGTACCATCCTCATGTACAAACAAGTTTCTTCCTCTTTGTTGTATCGTTTAGTGCCTTTCTGCCTCTTTATCTCATGTTTTCCCAGATGTTGCTTCAGCGCTGGGAGCAGATAAAAGAACATATGCTGTAATTTACTGTAGAGGTTCCACCTTTAATTCATACAGTATCAGGCCACCCTTTGGACCGAAGCTTTAAATTTGATAGGTTCTATGTAGTAGACTTAGTCCCGGGCTGTCGGATATGCGAAAATATACGGTAGTAAAAAAATTTCTCTAGCCCAGGACGTCTCTTATGGTAACAAACTCTTACTTTATCACTACCTAAGACTTGTTTTTATTGGCGCAAAGGTAGTGCTGTGCTGTTCAAGAACTACAGTGCTATAAAAGTAAACATATACAGGAACATGGACTAAGTAGAAGCCAAAATGAGATATGTGTTTTTATTTGTCCGTTTTGCCTGGTAGCCCTGGGATAAAAATTGATTTGTTCCAGCCATTTGCAATGAGCAGAAACTCACACACATCTCGTAGATATGGGCAAGGCTTTCCAATTACAGCAGAACTTTCGCTTAAGTTGAAATGCCCCCATTTGTACTCCCTCAGTTCCAGCATCTGTCCTTTGTTATTGACAGTATGACACTACCCGGATTATTGTTCCACCCTGAAGATGGAAGCAGAAATTTCTACCGAAACTGTGTATCTGTCTATTAATCTATACTGTGCTACACACCAGTAATCATAGCTATTTCAATAGAATTTCAACCCTGGCAGAAATATATATGTATTTATCATCTCCCCTGTGCGTGCTGCATGTCTTGCGGTCTAAGCTTTCATTCCTTTAACCTAATAATGTTTGGTGAATAGTACCGGCCGTGATCCGCCTGTTATGTAATTTTGTTCGCCTTTCTTCGCCTCTAGTTAAAAGAAATCTGGGGAATGAGAAATTCATTGCGCCGTTTTTGCCCTTTTCAGTGCTTGTTTGGTGCATAGAGCTCAGCGGCTGCAGTCTGCTGTAACATTAAAGACAGTTATTTTGTCCTCATAATGCTTACGAAGATTAACCTTTTAAAGCCTAGCGGTAACTTTACGTACCACCAGGTTTAACATTAAAAAATTCTACGTGGTGCCCACATTGCGTTTATGTGTTTTGTACGGATCTCAGAACAAACAGCAACTTTTGCCTTATAAAACATTAAGAGACTGGTTTTTATAACCGAAGTGGAGAGTGTTTACATCGCGGTACGCACTGAGTCCTTATATAAAACAGATCCGCTTCGTCCTTAAAGGGTTAATATCAATTTTAACGCCGTACATTCCGGTACACTTTAACTTTTCTGAAGACTGAGACATTAGATTCCTCCGAAACGTCAGTTATTATGTGCCAGTATGCAGGGCATCACACTGTGTAAAACAGTGATCTTCATAGTCTTCATCCTGAGAAGCTGAAATCTCACGACTGTAGACATGCTTATGCGTTTCGTACAATTTCCCGAATAAATATCGATTATTGCCTTAAAGGTAGTGAACCGACCGGTCTTTGTAATAGGGACGTATTGTTTTCTGCGAGGCATAAACTGAATGTTTAAATATTATTCAATTGAACTTCAGACTTAAAATGATTGCTGCTTGCTTTGCTGGTACTTATCGGTTTACCATGCAATACTGTAGTACAGTGACTCAGTGTGTGCGTTCCTGTGGCTTTGATTGTTTATGCTGTTCAAAAACGCTAACTTATCGATAATTTTAACCTTTAAAATATTTTACAAACTGACTGCTCAGGCTTAGTAAGGAATTGATGATCTGAAAACTACTCTGTAGTGAAGTTACAGATTAATGTTTGGACATTGAATGACGATGCGGTTCGTATTTTATTTTTGTGGGATGGTTTTAGCCTTATAACATATTGCTCTTTCAACGGGGTATTTTTAAATCTCTAAGGCGAATGAACCCATTAAATGTGAAAGAACATTTGAGTTCTGCTGATGGATAGCCGACAAGTAAAATTTATGGGGTTTACGCGTATAATACAGACATTCTTTATGGAATGGAGAAGGTATATGAAGGATGAATAGAAACAACACAGTATTATTTTAGAAACACAATGCAGCCCCATGGATAATGGGTCATATGATACAATACATACTCAGCGATGCACTGTCACCTATGCTTTTGAATTATGCTAATTTTCTGAGGCGATCTCGGTGGATAACCTCTCACTGGAGAAAAAACTTTAAAAGCTTTGGGAATTATGTCGACCTGTGAACATAAACGGCGTTGTAAAATTATTCTTGCCGATCCCAGTGGCCTTGCGGTGTAAGGCGTGGGTGTGCGGTCACTCGCTTGCTGGGATCGTGGGTTCGAATACCACCGGCGGCATGGATATGTGTCTCTTTGTGAATGTTGTGTGTTGTCAGGTAGAGGTATCTGCGTCGGGCTGATCACTCATCCAGAGGATTCCTGGGGGCTGTTGCACCGTAAACAAATTATTCTTAACATAATAAAATTGAGAGAAAATGCGTAACGTGTAACATACACGGGGTAAATTAAAAATTGACAAAATTTCTTTTGTCAGAAAGTGCTGGAATAAAGACGATAATTGAGAGACGAACGGTTGGTACTGGGGGCCGCGGCCGCGGTGGCGCAGTTGGTTGAGGCACTGAACTACAAACCGGCAGGTTGCGGGTTCGATTCCCGATGATGTCACTGGAATTTTTCATTGGCATAATCCTTCCGGTCGCACTATGGCCCTGGGGTCGACTCAGCCTCTAACAGAAATGAGTACCAGGGATATTTCCTGGAGGGTAAACGCGGCCGGTTTTTATGGCTGACAACCTTACCACCTTCATGTGCCGAATGTCTAGAAATCTGGGAGCCTCGACCTCCTGGAACTCTAAGGGCCTGTCCAGACCTGTAATGGGATTCCTTTACCTTTTTTTTTTACTTAATGGTTAATACTAAAGTGGAAGAATGTGTACGATGGATTCAACTGGCTTAGTCACATACCGCACATACGGCAATGAAATTGTGTCATCCATAACTGAGGATATTCTTTGAGCAGCCGAATTTTATAACACCTTCTCAATGAACTAGACTCGAACTCGGTTATAACGTCAAGATGGGGACTGAATGTTTTGTGTCGTTATAAACAAGTGTTGTTATAACCGAGTAGTGTAACGTTATGGTTAACAGTGCGGAAGTAATTGGTGCCTCAGAATATCTGACGCTGTAGACGAAGTGTCGTATAAACCGATGTTGTTATAACCGGGTTTGACTGCATATTGAAGCCATCCGTCAATCATGGGTGAGTTCACTGTAGTTTTAATGTTACCACAACGAGCTATTTAGGTTAGGTTCTCAGAGGAGTACCTTTTGTGTTGAATCATTTAAGTATTTATGCTAGTGGAATGATATATCTGATAACTGGGAATGTGGAATATAACGTGGGCAGCAGGGAGACTTGCAAATACGCTAACGAAATTTTGGGTTTCATGCACAGACGAAGGTTTTTTGAATTGCTGATAAACTATTAACTACCCGGGTAGGATTTTGATTTTTCTGCAGTTAGTTAACGTTTCAAGGGCCCTTGTCTGCTTTATACAACACAAATTCCAGTATTAAAAAAGTTGGCATCCTAGCTAGAGAGTCTGTGTTTTGTGTAGATCTCAGAACAAACAGCGATTATTTCCCTATACAGCATTAACTGACTGGTTTTTGTAACCGCGACTGAGTGTGTTTACTGCGCGGTACGGACTAGGCCTTCCTTTAAAGCCCACTGCTTACTTTATGTACCACCAGGTTTAACATTCACAAATTCTACGTTCTGCCCACACAGTGTATTTATGTGTTTTGTGTGGATCTCAGAACAAACAGCGATTATTTCCCTATACAGCACTAACTGACTGGTTTTTATAGCCGAGACGGAGTGTGTTTACTGGGCGGTACGGACTAGGCCTTCCTTTAAAGCCCAGTGGTTACTTTATGTACCACCAGGTTTAACATCCACAAATTCTACGTTCTGCCCACACAGTGTATTTACGTGTTTTGTGTGGATCTCAGAACAAACAGCGATTATTTCGCTATACAGCATTAACTTATTTATTTTTATAACCGAGACTGTTTACTGCGCGGTACGGACTGCATATTCAAATATAATTCAGGCTAATCTTTGTCTTTGAAGGGTTAAGTGTGTATTTTTGCACTTTCTGTTATTGTTTTAACCATCGTCCTCGCTTCTGTGTTCCTATGATGTAGCAGTTTATCTTGTACGTAAGTTTCTCTGTTTATTTGACTTGCTGTATGTGAGCTCAGAACATCGACAAGTGAACAGCTGTCGATTTAAAATCAGCCGTGCGGCGTGCTTTGCTCGTAAGATAAAACACGGAAGTGAGAAGCAAGAATGTTGAACAATTTGTGTGAGTAGTAGAGTGGAAAAAAAAACATAATGCGTTTTTTCTTAAAATACAAACATTTTATCGAGTGTCTTGCTGACTTTGCTATTGTCTCTGACACGGTTCACATTTCTTGCTGATTACCATCGTCTATTGTACCAAGACACGCCCCACACATTGCTTCTATTCTCTTCGTTCGAAACTGTAAACATTTTTTTATTTTACTTTTACCTCTCAACCTCTAGTGTTCTGAGTTTGTTTATTTCGTTTAAAGAAAAGCAGAATCCGGAACTCGCTAAGTAAGTCTATGGAGCAGAGCCCTTTTTAGGAAACCAACAATTCCTCTGCTCTTCAAGAAACTCACGGCTGTTTTATGGAACCCGAAATTTCATTACCGTGTTCACAAAACCCCGCCAGCTCTACACTATTTAAAGTCAGATGTATCCAGTGCACGAACTCGCATGCAATTTTTTTATTATTATAATTTCTTATTTATTATTTTAATAATTTTTACTATTATAATTTTATATTTTAATTTTCATTTATATATTTTTATTATTATAATTTATTAAATTATTATCCCTTCTGTGCCTGGGGCTTAGATGTGTATTCATACCTTCAAGTTTCCCAACCAAAAATTTTGTATACATTTCTCTTCTGCCCCTTCCATGTCGCATAGTCCGCCCATCTGATTTGATAACCGAAATGACATATGACGAGGAATGCAAATAGAGAAACTCCTAATTTGCGTTTCCTTTTATCTCCTTTTATTCCTGTTATCTCATCCCCCTGAGACCCAAGTATCTGCCTTAGCACCCTGTTCTGGAATGCACTCAGCCTCTGTTCTGCCCTTCACTTGATGTACCAGATTTCACCTCCGCATAAAACAACAACCGAGATTATATTTGTGTATATCCGAATGCTTATATTTTTATATAGCAAAGGGAAAGAAAAAAGAATTCGGGACAGATGGCAGCTGGCATTCCGGAATGTGATCTGCTCTTAATTTCTTCACGCATGCAGTTTTGATTCATTAGTATCTGTTCCAGATAAACGTAACTGTTATTTTACGCCCGCTTGTTTTAAGCCTTTTTAGTTTAATGTCTGTTGCCAGTTTACACCACTTATTAATTTACATCCTATTACTTTTGTATTAAAGCTGTTTGGTTGGTTTTTTTCCATTTATGTAAGCTTTTTTTATGGGAGGATCATTTTTGATTTATGCTTTTTTGATTACGTCTGCTTTTTCAGGAACACAAACCAGGGGATTAATGTATTTGAATTTTGCCCTATTTGTAAAGGAGTTGTTACCTCCCGTTACGCTGCGATTTTATCCTGCGTTCTGTTCACGTGACATGGGCATACATTTACTTTATTCGGCACTTGCTTCTATACCAGAATGCGGAAGAGAGTGTAATAATTTATAAACCGTCCTTCCGTAACACTGTGTTCGGCAGATGTAACAACAGGTGAGTGTGAGTAGGGAAATTTAAAAAAAAAATTGTGAAAAATTAATTTCCTTTTAATGCATGATTTCGAGTGCAAAACTATGTAAAAAGCTATCCCTGTGCAGACCTGGACAGATCCTGAGGGTTCCAGTAAAATGAGCCTCCTGCGCTACAAACCGGAAGGGCGCGGGTTCGATTCCCGATGGTTTCAGTGGATTTTTTCATTGGCATAATCCTGTCGGTCGCGCTATGGCCCTGGGGTCGACTCAACCTCGAACAGAAATGAGTACCAGGAATATTTCCTGGGGTTAAAGGCGGCCGGTGCGTATGGCTGACAACCTTACCACCTGCATGTGCCTATTCTCTGGAAATCTGGGAGCCTCGACCTCCTGGAACACTCAGGGCCTGTCCAGGCCTGTAATGGGACTGCTTTACCTTTTTACTCATTTCTTTTAGAGGCTGAGTCGACCCCAGAGCCATAGTGCGGCCGGAAGAATTGTGTCAATGAAAAATCAAAGTGAACCCATCGGGAATACAAAGTACATATGAGCCCATTATGTTATGCAGTTTCTGTTACATCCGACGAAAACGTGTATAGGCGACTTCTGTTACCGTCTTAAGACGTCTTTTCTTGTGGGAATTAACACACTAGTGTTTTGTTGTGATATTCGCAAAGCCCGTACAAGGAATCTCTCTCTCGTGTGGAGAAGAAATGATACTCCATTGTAGCGGCGTTGCTAGGGACAGGGGAAAGCACAAAGTATTGCGTAGAGTTTTTTCTGGATGCGAATGCGAATAGATTATAATTTGTGAAAACGTACAAACACGGAACTTGGAATCTGTGGAAACAAAAAGTGTGGCTTCTTTTCAGTTACACTTTTACGTATAAAACATGCTTAGACCATAAGTCGGTTTACGTCGATATATCTAATTTTTAACACTAAAAAGTCTCGATAGATATTGAAACACGTGCGTTATTGATTATGAATTTTATTAGGCTTTTAAAGACTAAGACGAACCACATAAAGATACAGTCCTGACCTCGCAGTAAACTCGCTGTTTATCGGTTACAAAAACCAGTCACTTTTTGATGTATAGGTAGAAGGTGAAACGCAAACGCACTGTGTGGGCAGAACGTATAAATTTTCATTGTTAAACCTGGCAGTGCTTAAATTAAAAACTGGAGTTTAAACGGTGAGCCATGAACACACAGAAATAAAGCACCTGTGTTTTGGCTGGATAACCAAGCAACCTGAATTAGATTTCCAGCATGGGAAAGACATTTCATCCTTCCATACAGTGTCCATATCGTCTAATCGGTCCACCCAGCTACCTGTTCATAGGCTATTTCCCCGGAATTAAAGCGACTGGAACGTGAATCTGACCCAGGGGCGCACCCAGGGAGGAGGGGTTCCAGGCTGCAACTCCCCAAACCCCAAAATCAAAATTTAAGAAAGACAGATTTTGTAGATATTATGATATCAAGAGTTTTGCTGAAATCGGGTGATGAGTAATACGTTAGAATTTTGAAAAATAAATTAATAAAATTAAAAAAACAAGAAAGTAGGACACTGTGATTGAGTCACGCAACATGTAGTTTTATTCGTATGTAAATAAATGCAGTTGCATAGAGTGTTATATTGTACTTACAGCGTGATTTTTATAACGTAATTTTTAAATCAAACAAAACTTACATATAGCCTCAGGGTCAGCCCCCCCTCCCCCCAGCGAAAAATTCTGGTTGCGCACGTGGTCTGACCGACAGTCTACATTCAGTTCCAAGGTCAGCAATGAGGAGAGGTACACCTCCACGCCCGCACGTGTTCATGGCATAGTGCTTAATTATTCACAGGTTTTTAACTTTTGCATTTATTAAATCAATTGTGTGGCTTGCTTACATTAAATCGTGATTACATTACTGAGAATTAAATCAAAGCGAGGAAACCGAGTAACAAAGAACGCCACGTTTCCGAGTGGGGACTGAAATAAAGAACTGGAATGGCTGTGCCTATATTATCACTCGACACGTCCTGACGCTAAAGGCTCGTCGTTTGTCAAACACCTCTGCACATCGTCAGAGTGGAAGATAATTTGATTTTTATTTCCTGTTTGATGGGACGTGGAATAATATGACGTCAACATTAATGGATATCACACACACATATAAAAGGCATTGCACAGCGGTATAAGCACTCGGCTGCGATGAAAATTCGAACAGCGGAATATATTTAGCTGGTGAAATGCAGTGTTTGTGTGTAGTAAAAGGAAGCTATTCAAATTATTACACATTTAGACTCGGGAGAGAAATTGTACAGTGAATCTACAACATTACGGGAGAATCACAACTGAATGTAATATAATTAGACATAATACCTAGGGTAGGGTCGAAAGATGTAGGAGCGTGTGATCTCAACAGTGAATATTAAAACGTGTTGTGGGTTTGGTTGGTGTTTTTATAATTTTTATGTTAGCTAATGCACGGAAATGAAATATGTTAATTTTGTATCATAAGTGCTCAAAGACGACAAATACTCCCCATAGGGCAACACTCAATTAACACATTTTAATTCTAAATTTAAAGCAGTTTATTAATAAAAATCGATTAAGTTTATGTACCGACGATAACACTAAATACTACTAACATAACGAGAATTTAACAACAGGTAACACACAAAAATAGACGGATGGGTAAATATTAGTTTTGAAGAGGCATGATATCTCATTTCGTTGGAGGAAGTAATATAAAAATAATTTATATATCTAAAAATATATTTATTTCGAACTAATTGCAAATCTGTTGGTTTACTTAACATTTATATTATTAATTTTCTAACATGTTTCGACTAATAATAAAAGCCATTATCAGGGAGATCTTACGCTCCTTTGTGGCAGCAATCTCCCTGACGATGGCTCTTGTTATTAGCCGAAACATGGTGGCTAACAGATATGCAGTTAGTTGGAAATTAATATATTTTTTACGCATATCTATTGCACGCAAATTGTAAAATACCAAATAATTTTTATAGTTTACACTTTTAAATTTTAAAATTTAATATTAAATGTCTGTGTGTATTTTTGGCATTTTAATGACCTGACGATGACCAGCATTGAAGGCCGAAACATGTCGTGAAGAGTGTAATACATACAGTAGGAAAAGTCGTTTTGGTAGAGATGAAGTGATGTTGAAGTTAGCTGGTTAGCATATATTGATTGCCATATTATGTATCCATTTTCCGATACTGTAACGCTTCATTAACTTCCTCAACCGTACCCGTGCATTTGTATACGTACTTTAATATTTCGTGGCAGTAACCCCTGAATACTGAGATGGATGGTATTCATATTTAAGTTTGTGGGTGCAAGAATAGCTCATTCACGAAGACAGTTGTGATCTGTGAAATAATGACTTCCTTTTGGGAAAACGCTCGTTTCCGGATCCACTATTGTTGTTGAGGTAAGATAAAGTGTTTTGAATTTTTATCAAGGTTAGGTACAATTAAAAGCCGTCCTCACAACTTCAATATAAAATTATTATTTATGATATACGAGGCTACATGTTTCGACCACCTAGGTGGTGAGAACAGCTTTTAATTGTACCTAATTTGCTAGCCTCGCATCTGTATGCAGTCTGCAAAGATTTTACCAAGATATTGCGTGAATTAATTGAGAGTTTTCCTTCACTGACACAGAGTACATTCTATGCAAGTTGCCAAACGGACATATCACTGGCAAGTGCACTAGCATGCTAGTTGTGAGCTTTATTCTGTGTACAGACTTCTAACCGCTGTAGTGACGACAGAGTCCTCGTTGCTGAGGGGGTCAGTAACGTGCGCTCTGCCTTTCCTGTTGTCTTGTGGGAAATACGTGAAGAACCAAGCAAGTGACATAATAATGAACAAACCATGGAACAAAAACTGTGTATCCACGGCGATGGAGGTGATGCAGGATTGTCTACCAAACAGCTTGGGCGCATTAACCTAGTTACGTTAAGTAAGAAGGTTGCATGAATATGGCTCCAGTTTGGAAACTTCACGTGGAAAGTGAGAGGAAGGCGTTTGCAGGAATTAGAAATATTAAGGGTAAATACTGCCATAAATTCAGTGTAATGATAAGGAGTGTTATTTAATAATGAAACATATGTTAGGAAGTGTCCATAATGTCTTCCAGCAACTTGAATGCATATTTGAACATAGCATAGCGTGTTACTGACGAAGTGGGCTCCTCTGTGCATAGCGATAACTCAGACCCGCGTTTAAGTAGCAATATGGATGGCTTTGAACAAGTTTTGTAACATGTTTTGTTATTACACAAACTTGGGTTTAGCTCTATTTTGAAGTTTTTTATGAGATTTTTAAATAAAGCCCTATTTCTGTTATATCTTCATTTTATTACGTAAACTTTCTAAACTTGATCTGTGTCAGTAGGAATCTTTATTAAATACTTCAAGCCCAGTGGTTACTTTTTACTCTATAAAGATTAACAATAAAAATTCTGCATTCAACCACACAGTGTATTTCTGCGTTTTATATGGATCCAGAATAAAATGAGATTTTTATCCAATACACGTGGACTGACTGGCTTCAATAACCCAGACGGATTATGTTTACTGCGCGGTACGAACTAAATCTTTAAATGTAATTCAAGTAAACCTCAGTCTTCCCCGAAGTGGCACTGGGACAGGTTTCTCTCCGAGTGCTTTGGCTTTCTCCTCTCAACTTAAATGTCGATTTGGGGGGGGGGGGGGGTGGCTGTAGCCAGGCAGCCCTCCATTCGCTGCGCCCTTGAGTTGTAAACAAAAGTTGTGAGGTCTGACTTTCTATTAAGTGACTTGTAGTCATTCATTTGCATTAATATTAGCGTCAAATACGGTAAATTTTTTAAATAAAATCAAAGTGAATGAAAAGGGTGGGGCGTGCTACACGCATGTCGGAGGACAGAAATGCTTACAGGAATGTGGTAGGGAAATCTGAAACAACCACTTTCAAGACAAGCGTAGATGAAAGCATGCTGTTAAAATTGATCTTATACGAAATAAAATGTGTTGGCTTGGACCGGATTCACTTTGCCCTGAATAGGGCTGTTGTGAATGCGATAACGAACCTTTGGTATCTACATAGTGCGGAGAATATTCTGGTTAGTGGTAGAATTTTCAGCCTATCCATGGAGTTACTTGCTGCAACTTCATTTTCTGAATTACTCTTTATTTATACACAAATTTAATTTAATTTTAATTTTTCGCTTGTAACCTCACCATTAATCACATGTATTTATTTACTTGCAGGGAATGTATCGCAAACAACTGGTAGATATATTTGATATATCTTCCTACTCAATGTCCTGTATCTGAATCCAGTTTTTTTCGGTTATCGCCATTGTACCCAAAAAAGATGAATTGCGCACGGTCGCCATGTTGTTATTTTAAATGCTACAGAGATATTACGTTGTGTTCTGTGAACAAATCGCATTTTAAGAAGTCCCCTGTCACTTTCAACTCGCATTTAAAGTTGTTCGCAATGTTGTTTTTACTGATTGTAGGAAATTACCAAGGACGGTGTTTTTGTAGCTTCTAACGGTATAGCGCTCTTTTTTGTTAAAAGACGTCAACTCTTGCAAGAGTTTAAAAGGGGACGAACAAACACACGCATGCGCACAATATGGTGACTTCATATACCTAATTCCTTCTTTTTTAAGGAAATACAGTACAGTAATACATGGAAGATATATACAGAGGTAACACGTTTTTTACTCTGTACGTATGTTTTGTTGGTCATTAAACCTTAAAGCCTTAGCCGAAGTAAAATTTACGTCACGATTGTCGGTCAGGAAGCCAGCTCGTCCTGGAGCTTACGGCCATATTGTGGTTCACACTGAATGCCATCGCCTGCCAATCTTGCGGCGCCCTCTCTGACGACAGTTCATATTTGTCCGTTGTCATATGACACCGTTTTTGTCTTTGTACCTATTTACACATACACGTGTTTCATCTTGGCATGTACACGTAGTATTTACTGCCTTTTTCAGTTAGTTTGTAATAAAAAAACACAGCTTAATCATTTGAGCAGTAGAATAGTTGAACGCTGCCATGTATAACGCTGTAATCTTCCCAGGTTCGAGCTTCGTCTTGTCCAGTGTTCCAAATGTTTTTACTCTCTTGATTTCATATGACTTCTGCTTGCTGCCTGCAAAACTTTATAATAAAGTCACACACATATGGAATTTTGGACAACACATGCACATCGCGAATCAGTGAGCGCCAAGCAATGTTGGTAATGGTGCAGAGAACATTTTTTTTTGTAATCACGTCAATTTCGGATTCTCAGGTGGCACAGTTGGAACTAATGAGGGTTGGTCGGGGGTTAGTTTTGTGTTAGGTCTTAAAGGGTAACTTTTTAATAGGGAACAGACTAATAAATATTCATAAGGCCTTGGCTTCCATCGTTTCTTTATAGCTTAAGGCTGGGGTTAACGTGAATTTTATTTAAATAGTCCGTACCGCGCAGTAAAAACACTGTGGCTGGGTTGTAAAAATTAATCACTTAATATTGTGTAGGGAAGTTCTGAGATTCATGTAAACATAAATTCACTGTGAAGGCGGAAGGTGGAAATTTTTGGATGTTAAAATTTGTGGTGTGTATAGTTACCACTAGGCGTTTAAAGGTTAATACTGGGTATATATCGGATGCTGATTTAATCTGTAAGTTTTATAGCCATGAATGATTTGCGATAGGAATAATGAATGTGAAGAAGATAAAGATTTTAAAACCTCTGCCGTGGCCTATTTGTTTAGAGATTTTAAAACCTTTGCAGTGGTCTATTTGTTTAAAGATTTTAAAACCTCTGCCGTGGCCTATTTATTTAAATATTTTAAAACCTCTGCCGTGGCCTATTTATTTAAATATTTTAAAACCTCTGCCGTGGCCTATTTATATAAAGATTTTAGAACGTCTGCCGTGGCCTATTTATTTAAAGATTTTAAAACGTCTACCGTGACCTATTTATTTAGACATCTTAAAACCTCTACCGTGACTTACTTATTTAAAGATTTTAAAACCTCTGCCGTGGCCTATTTATATAAAGATTTTAAAACGTCTGCCGTGGCCTGTTTATTTAAATATTTTAAAACCTCTGCCGTGGCCTATTTATTTAAAGATTTTAAAACGTCTGCCGTGGCCTGTTTATTTAAATATTTTAAAACCTCTGCCGTGGCCTATTTATTTAAAGATTTTAAAACTTTTGCCGTGGCCTGTTTATTTAAAGATTTTAAAACCTCTACCGTGACCTATTTATTTAAATATTTTAAAACCTCTACCGTGGCCTATTTATTTAAAGATTTTAAAACCTCTACCGTGACCTATTTATTTAGATATCTTAAAAGCTCTACCGTGACTTACTTATTTAAAGATTTAAAAACCTCTGCCGTGGCCTATTTATTTAAAGATTTTAAAACCTATACCTTGGCCTATTTCATTTAACTCTTCCGGAAGTCACCTGGTCAAACTAAGAACTTCGCATAACATCGGTCAGGATAGCAAATTCGGTAATTCCCAAAAGCAGTGAGTTTCACAGACAGGTGCTCTTGCCTGGTGCTTCAGTTGGCATTCAATCGATGTCCCCCACCCGCTCCCCTATGTACTTATGTAGCTCACTAGTGCAATTTAACACTCCAAACCTGTGCTCTGGTCGTTATACCCAACTACAGATTACAAATACGTGCCTTGTCACACATGCTGCGTGACCTTGCAAATGGAGACAGTACATTTCTCCGAAACGTTGGCAATAGGGCCAATTTTTGTACGGCGGGATCAATCCAAGCCACGATCAGCATTAGCAGTCAACTGGTGTGAAATCTTAAAGCACAGCTAGCCTAACAGTCGTTTCTTCCAATAATCCTAAGGACACGTGTGGAAGCGAGATTCGCGCTCTTCTGGGATATTATGCAGCGTTGAGTGGTAGTTCTATACAGACGTTTCGGGGCAACCTGTCGGTCTCATCTTAAAGACCCTCGAAGATGGGACCGACAGGTTACTTCTTAGGCGACGTTTCGGGACAACCTGTCCGTTCCATCTTAAAGACCAGTGAAAGTGGGACCGACAGGTTAGTTCTGCAGCGACGTTTCGGGACAAAATGTTGGTCCTATCTTCAAAACCCTTGAATATGAGACCGACAGGTTGTCCCGAAACGTCGGCACATTACTACCACTCAACGCTGCATAGTGTCCCAGAAGATCGCAGATTTTGTCTACATCGCGGCGGAAGCCTGAGGTGTTACGGGGAAGTGTTAAAACGGCTCCGTCTACAGGAACCGGTATGCTTTGCAATATTTAAGTTAGTGTTTTCGGCATCTGAAGAGGTTGAGAACACACTAAGTTCAGGGAATGCCTGCTAACGGTGGGTCCAGAATCTTCTGTCAACCTGTTTCCTTTCTAAAAATATAAATATTAAAGTCTGCCGAACAGAAAGTACTATATGACTTTGCGTGTAGATTTGTTTGTGTGTAAAACTTGGTATGTCACAATACAACAACATAAACTGACAGAATTCGATAATAAGGTGCTGAGGAATGTACTTATTTGTAACCCTTTAAAGACGAAGCGTATCTGTTTTATATAAGGACTCAGTGCGTACCGCGCTGTAAACACTCTCCACTTCGGTTATAAAAACCAATCTCTTAATGTTTTATAAGGCAAAAGTTGCTGTTTGTTCTGAGATCCGTACAAAACACATAAACGCAATGTGGGCACCACGTAGAATTTTTGAATGTTAAACCTGATGCTACGTAAAGTTACCGCTAGGCTTTAAAAGGTTAAGCAAGTGTATCGAACGTATTGTTGGTGGAGACCAGCGCACGGAAGGTATTTTCCAGCGATCCCTGGAGACTGGAGAAACTCTATAATGAGGAACTCCATGATTTGTACTCGTAAGCAATATTCGGCCGATCTTATGAAGCCGAGTGTGTTGGGTGGATCATGGGGCGCGTATGGAGGAAAATAAAAATTCTTACACGGTTTTAGTGGGGAATTATGAAGGAAAGAACCACTTGAAAGACCTAAGTTTAGATGACAGGGTAATACTAAAGCAGACCTTAAAGGAATGGAATGAGAGAACTTGGAATTAATTGATTTTGCCCAGGATAATGACAAGTGGCAGGCTGTTATGAACATGGTAATGAATTGTCGGATTCCCTAAAATTGCGGTGAAATTCTTGACTAGCTAAGGAACTGTCAGTTTCTCGAGAAGGAATCTGCTCCATTGCTGTGAAACCCTCAAACCTCACAGTGAAATGTTTTCTTAAGAGGAATTAAATCAGACGAAATTCGCATATTATACAGTCACCTGAGGTTTCAGCCACATTTTTGCGTATGGTTCTGGCACAGCTGTGTTATGTTATAAAGAAGATGCGTGCCAGGTCTTCATCCAGGGTAGCACTGACTAAACATTTTGCATGCCACCGCAACGTGTTAAAAACCTGTAGCTATTTAAATATAAATCAGTTTCTATTATCGCCATGCGCTACTCCGCGGCCGAGCTATTACTGTCGATCACTATCGATTATTACCGATTACTATCGATTATTATCGCCATACACTACTACAGGGCCCCCTTCCTCGGCAGTTTCTTTCTTCTTAGAGCAAGGCAAGCGTTAATCGCATCACTGGGAACACTACCATCTGTTTGTGCTGTTGCACGCGATGATCAACTGATCCTCCTGAAACAGGACAGCCTGGCAATTAGGGTATTGTAGATGTATATACAGGGGCACGCGTTAGTGGAGTTGGTTGAGGCACTGCGCTACAAGCCGGAAGGTTGCGGGTTCGATTCCAAATGGTGTCATTGGGATTTTTCATTGACTTAATCCTTCTAGCCACATTATGGCCCTGGGGTTGACTCAGCGTCTAAAAGATGTGAATACCAGGACTATTTCCTAAGGGGTAGAAGCAGTCGGTGTGTAGGGCTGACAAACTTACTACATTTCTTTGCCCATTGTCTTGAAGTCTGGAACATTCAACCTGCTGGAACCCTCAGGGCCTGTCCAGGCCTGTATAGGGATAGATTTACCTAGGCATGGCACTTGCCATAGTCATTCTAAAACCACTTTCAAAATTTCAAACCGTTTGCTATTTTCTGACAATTTATGGGTGTCACTGTCAGACATAAACACGCAGTTTTATGAAACAGATATTTCGCCCGGTTTGCGGTGGTGTAATTACCAAAAACACGTAGAACGCTCAGATAATAAGTTGTCATTTCATTCTGTTTGAAAATACCACACTAATCACTTGCCCTCTTTACAGAACCACAGTCCTTTCTTTGATGACGCGGTGGACACGAGCTGTATTGTGCTGTCTTAACTCTTTAAAGACGAAACGTGTCTATTTTATATAAGGACTCAGTGCGTACTGCGCTGTAAACTCTCTCCATTTCGGTTATAAAAACCAGTCGCTTAATGTTTTATAAGGCAAAAGTTGCTGTTTGTTCTGAGATCCGTACAAAACACATAAACGCAATGTGGGCAACACGTAGAATTTTTTAATGTTAAACCTGGTGGTACGTAAAGTTACCGCTAGGCTTTAAAAGGTTAAGTAAGAAAACTCTTCTCAACTATACCAACATTAACCCTTTAAAGACGAAGCGTATCTGTTTTATATAAGGACTCAGTCCGTACCGCGCTGTAAACACTCTCCACTTCGGTTATAAAAACCAGTCTCTTAATGTTTTATAAGGGAAAAGTTGCTGTTTGTTCTGAGATCCGTACAAAACACATAAACGCAATGTGGGCACCACGTAGAATTTTTTAATGTTAAACCTGGTGGTACGTAAAGTTACCGCTAGGCTTTAAAAGGTTAAGCAAGAAAACTGTTCTCAACTATACCAACATTAACCCTGACCTGTCTGTAGTTTGTGACTAGCTATCGATCTCACCCTTTGTAGATAGGAACAACTTTGGCTTTTTTCCAGTCACTTTGGATAGTAGCATTGTTAATCGTTATGTCCAGCAATCGTGCAAGGTACGGAATCATGGCTTCCCCGCCTAGTTTTAGAATTTCCCCAGTATTGCTTATGTTATCAGTCAGTTTCTTACCAACTTAATTAACCCTTTAAAGACGAAGCGTATCTGTTTTATATAAGGACTCAGTGCGTACCGCGCTGTAAACACTCTCCACTTTGGTTATAAAAACCTATCTGTTAATATTGTATAAGCCAAAAGTTTCTGTTTGTTTAAAACACATAAACGCAATGTGAGCAGCATTTAGAAGCTTTGAATGTTAAACCTGGTGGTACGTAAAGTTACCGGTAGGCTTTAAAAGGTCGATGGCTTAAGGAATTCAATGGTCCTTCATTTATGATGACGCTGACTGGAAGTGGGCTGTATTGCTGACTCTCAAAGCACTGTGACCACTTCCATCCCAATTTTTATGTTTGCAGAGTGTATCCTCCTCTTATTCACTTGAATCCTGAATATGGGGGCAGAAAGTTTCTCTTATACTTTGGAGGCAATCATTTCCTATACTGCGCCACCATCCAAAAACATAACGTTATTTCGAAGAAGCCATAATCGAGTCCTTTCAGATCCTTTGGCCACTTTCTTGTGTGTGAATGCCGCCTTAGAAGTCACATCAGTTCGCTTATCGTCCCCGCTATATAGCCTAAGATACTGACAGTTTTCTACCAAACTTCGTGCAGTGTAATGACATTATTGGCAAAAATGTTAACCAACATACATAACAACGAACAGGCTACACAAAGAAAGGTAAAAGAGTCTGCTTTTGCAATTCACTTTTTTCTGACCTGGAATTTGTAATTAAATGGAATAATCGTTACAGAGGAGTGACACTGTGGGCTGTAAAAAAATACCGACGTTTGAGTGGAACCTGCTACCTCTATCTTCAGTGTCGATTAAGGCAGCAACTACCTTTATAATATTACACATTTACACAATGTTTGGCGGCGTTACAATCCGGAAGGAATATTTGTAACTCCCCACGCCCCCCCCCCCCCGACGGTGGCAACCTTAGATCTAAACAAAAATAAATATATAATTACTGGCACAATGGAAAATATCAGACATGACTAACTTTCTGGTTGACAGGGATTTTTTGAACCTTGGTTTAAGAGATCTTTCATTATTTGCTATGGGTTATCTGATATTTCTTTCAGGTAAAAACGACTTCCTTATTCTTTTAAGTTATTTGTGTGGTATAGTGAGGCGGACAGGGGAATGATTTCGGTGTAGTGACTAACGTAATTACGTGTTTGAAGGCATGATACTGCTTTAGTTGAACACACAGTTCGTACCGCTCAGTAAACACTTTCCATCTCGGTAATAAAAACAAATCAGTTTATGTTATTTAGGGCAAACATCGATGTTTTTTCTGAGGTAAATACAAAACACGTAAATACAGTGTGGGGCACAATATACAATTTTTGAATGTTAAATCTGTTGGTACATCAAGTAACCAGTAGGGTTTAAGAGGTTAATATGAGAGGGGAATGTGTGGATGTCAGCACTCCAGTGAATGTAAGCTGTTCGTTGTGATGAATTCATTTAATTTAAATCTCTTTCACACACACACCACTGGAAAGTGCAGCATTGTGCATAAATATGAAATATGTTGCCCAGTTTGTGTTTTCGTATCACGATTGCATTCATTTAAGATGTGACTCTCTGTAGATTTGTAGGTAAGTATTAATATTTTGGAGGAATCTATTGCCTACATCTTTATTGTCGAATAATATTATTTTTCTACCCTGAAGATGGAGGCAGCAGGTTTCTTCGAAACGTTTGTAAGTATCTACCGAACTGTATGGCAACACATCGGAGAAGGCAGTGAATAATCTCCGTAGATCGAGTAGTAAAGACCATAAAATTACACATTGATTGTGTTTGTATTGTGGATGCATGCTCTGTGGTTGTTCGTGTCATTCATCTTTGGTGTATAGGCCTACTTGCTGGTGATAGCAATTTGTTAATGCATTGGTAAGTAAATCATCATGACTCAGTTTTGAATTTCTCTAAGTGTACGCTTCAATGATTACATTATATAGAGTATTTCAAATTAGGAACAAGTAGGCGTTAATGAGATCTATGTTTTGGTGCACACAAACATTTTTAATGCTGTGTGAGCCATTATCTTTTAGAAAGATAGAATTAGCCTATATTTCAGCCGTATGAAACATGTGCATTATATTGAACCAATATAGAGGAAAAGTATTTTAATGAAGAATTTTTGGCTTAGATTCTAAGCAGGAAAATTTGTGGAAGCAAACGTAGCGTTTCCGCTGGATGCGCCTTGAAGGCCTGTAGGTGGAGTAGAGATATAGCTCCACTCATTCTTCACCTCGGCGCTAAATGCAGGTGAGAGGTCAACTTCACGCCCCTCCCGCTTGACTTTCAGGAAAAGAACCCCCAGTACCCATTGTGCAGGAGGCTGTGTGGGCCCCGGAGCCGGGCTTGACGTTTTGAAGAACGGAAGACTCCCTTATGCCGGCTGGGAATTGAACCGCTGATCGTTCAACCTCTAGCATCGTCACTGTACTGACCGAACCACCCAGCTGTTCCGAATACTGAATTTTTTTACAACTTTATAATACGTTCTCATCTGCACCTCCGTTTTTAGGCATTTTTAAGTACAGGTAAAATACGGTAAATCATTGTGTGAAGGTCACGCCCGTCCGTCCGTCCGTCCGTCTGTGACGCAGAATAGGCAGCTAATTCTAGGTCGGATTTACGTGAACTTTGGGGTAGGATTCCTTTCAAAATTTTTCGGGTAAACTTCGGTTTGTTGACAACTTGCTGTGTATGACTTATTCTGCTTACGGGTGTACATAAATTTGTATCCCTAACTTCCATATATCTTGACCGATTTTGGTGAACGTTTGCAGTGTGGAGCTGTCCCTCTAACGTCGTCGAGACATTATGAGTTTATAGGAAGGCAGCACAGTAAGGGGCGTACATTACTTAACGGCGTAGAAGGTATTTTACCCGTATTTCCTTCTTTCCTTCTGCCAATTTGATACAAGTTGATATAGAAGACATTCAAAAACACTTATCGTGTTCTTCTGAATTTCCTTAAAATGGTCACAGTGAGTGCCATAATTGACTTCGGAACATAAATGAATTTGAGTCCGTACTTTTCACATTACTGTCTGAGGGGAATGAGATTCGGTGTACGAAACATGCGCATAAGGCTGTTGAGGATGTGCGAGTTTGGTGAAAAATCAGCGCAGGGAAGGTACTACTTTGTTGCGGCCGTAAATGAAAATGCATTTAAGCGCGTAATATGAATCCATATGAGATTCTGAAAGCGAAGAACTTCTTGGAAATACGTATGTGTACTGCGTCACAAAATTACACATTCAATGGAAAGAAGAAAATCTCTGGAAAAGCTAAAAAGGTAAATTTATCACATTACAGGCCTGAACAGGCCGTTAGGGTTGCAGGAGGTTGAGGCTACCAGAATTTCTAAACAATCGGCACGTGAAGGTGATAAGGTTGCCAGCCGTAGGCACCGGCCGCCTTTACTCGCGAGGAGATCTCCTGGTAGTCATTTCTGTTAGAGGCCGAATCGACCGGAAGGATTGAGTCAGTGAAAAATTCTGATGACTCCATCGTGAATATAACCCGCGACTTTCCGGCTTTAGCGCAGTGCCTCAGCCATATCTGCACGTTTTTATAAATAAAGTAACTGCTCGTATAGGGACTGCCGTTAGGGTTCGTGTATTTTAACTCCGGACTGAAGGTTGGCAGCCAGTATGCATCCTGAAGGTCCTGCGACCGGCCAAATCAATCAAGACTTCCCGGGTTTCCCTCCCTCCTAGAGCAAATACTGAGTTGGTAACCAAAATCCACATTTCACTGCATTATTCTCATGTAACCCTCCCCAGAATCAGCTTTGAAATATTTGTAAAAAGGCAGCCTTCCCAAATCCATCAAAATTTCGCCGTAATTCTACCCTCCAAGCAAAAATTCAGCCCAAATGCTCAAATTATTTCCTATGTTGCACACTCCCAACAGTTTACTCCCAGCACTCTACCTTCTGCATTTCCCACCGCTTTATCTTAATACCAGCCCACCTTTGCCAGAAGGACGAGCGGTCACAGCCCGAGGAATTTCACAGCAGCAAAATTTGACTCCCCGCCCCCCCTTATAACAAGTGTAATGCCTCTGACTGCGCCCCTCTCTCCTCTTATTATTTCTTTCTGTGTCTCTCTCTCTCTCTCGCTCTCTCTCGCTCTATTTCTCCTGGTCTTACATGACCGCGCCGCGGCTCGGGCGGTTAGTCGCCGGACTCCAATCTCAGAGGCCCAGGTTCCACCCCAGGCCAATTTGTATGGGGTTTAGTGTGGGCAAAGTCGCACTGAGACAGGGTTGTTTCTGATTAGGCCTATTCCGGTTTCCCCCTGCCAGTGTTAACCCACCAATGCAACATAGTCACCTTCATATTAATAATATTTCAGGACAAGTGGACGAAACTTGGAAATCTTCAAACAAAATATAAGTTTTTGAACATCAGGGATCAGTGAACAGAAAAGCATTTTCATTGTGATGATTCATAATTCAAATTTAACGTATTTGCCGAAAAGCGGAATGCCAAATAAACAAGTGTCAGACTGTGAGAGCTGTCTTTACGCCAAGAGTTATTTTCGAGGTGATGTTATAATGCTTAGCGACGATTCTGCTAACTTCCCCATTTTTTGTCCGCGTGGCCTGCGCAGGGACGACCTGGGCACTCAACGATCATCAGCAGATATACCTGTACGTCTGAATCGAGAAAATCACCGAAGGCTGTGTTCTGTCCGTGGAATTGTCACAGAAAACTTTTATGAACATTTAATTCTTTGGGATGTAGTTTTCTCGATTTTGAAGCAAAAGAACGCAAAAATGTTATTTATTTAAAAATTAGCCATTCGAAAATAACGGATCGCACGTAATCTACACGAATATAAACAACCGTTGAGAAGCAACACAGGGTTATAACGGTACAACTCACTAGACTTACTCAGAAATTGCGATGCTAGGGCACCTAGTGTCAGGCGTCTCTACTGTTTGCCATTCTCGGTCGCAGCTGCTAGTTCGGAAACCTTGGGATGCGTGTTGTTTTATTCATAATCTTAAAATCCATGCTGTCGCTCCATATGTAAGAAGCAGTTCAATTCCAAAATCACTATCCTTACCAAAACACTGTGACTGTATTTGAATGTTAAATTGCTTTGCGAATTAAGTTGTTCTGTTGGTATTTTACTCATACTGGCTACACTCACGATTTCCTAGGCCTATATTTATGTTCGGGAGACCGGAATATTAGTTTAGGTTAAGTTGGTTGGAATTTGTGAAAATTTCAGTTGTCAAGTGGCCTGAACTAAGTGGTTATTGTTGAGGTATACATTATGAGTAATGATACGTCTCCTATGTGATTTGTGTCTTTGTTGGACAATATTGTCATGCTGTCTCCATAGTTTTGTTTGTAATTTAACAACCTTGGCAGTAACTCGTAATGTATTGCATCAAGTGATTACTTATCATATAATAACACTTTGGAAAAGATGTGGAGCGAAGAGCTCGTGGTGCAGTTTAAGGTACCATCCTGGTGTCTTCCCGGAGGGGTAATTTATCTGTCAGTATGAGAAAAGGATACCTCGCAAACACCAGTGTTTGGCGTTAAGATTTGAGCCAACCTGCTCGGTTCTATATGAGGTACGAAGTTTCTCCTGTAGAAGTTATATATGACGTGTATCCTTTAGAAGAACTGATGCTGTGTTATGTAGGAGATATTCCTGTAGAAGAACTTGTGCAATGTTAGATACGAGGTGTGTCCTTTAGAAGATTTGCTGCTGTGTTAGGGACGGGGTGTGTCCTTTAGAATAGTCTGTGC
>BLKM01000722.1:116429-178321 GCA_013340265.1 Coptotermes formosanus
TTTCGGCAGCTGGCTCTGCTTCCGTCCTCAGGTGAATGGAGGGGGAGAAAAGAAGAACACCTATTCTGTTTGGCCCATTAGACAGAGCTGGCCACGTCCAGTGATGGAGACTAGGTCTGTCTAAGGGGCCCAACAGAATAGGTGTTCTTCTTTTCTCCCCCTCCATTCACCTGAGGACGGAAGCAGAGCCAGCTGCCGAAAGGTTGTGATTTTAAATTTTTAATATTTTTCATATTTTACTCTTCGAGCGATGGATAAAGTCCATAAACCCATCACCACACAATATCACTGTATGTGTTTTAGTAACGCTTTCCCACTGTTAGTGTCATAAAGTTTCCAGTCTGACTGAATCTTGTCCCATGATATGATTAGTGTGACTGTCAACTGAAGGTAAGCTTAAGTTGACGGATCCGGATAGAGTATTCGTACTGAACGCTTTTGCGGCACTTGAGGGCATTTCATGTGAACTGAACATGTTCTAAGATTCTCATAAAATGCAACCTCGAGTATTGCTCTACCATATCAGACCCTTCGTATTTGTTGGTCATTTACCGTGCGGGAACAATATCTAGTGAGATTCACAGTTCCACTTTGAACAATAAATGTGGAAAGCATCGCTGACCTTTATATCAACAATGGACGCTTTTCAGTTTACTACTAAGACGTATAATCAAAAGCCACTTTTCGAAAAGTTCATAAGGATTTTGGATATCTAATATTTTTAATTGATAAAAATCTCTTACTTGGTACACATTTGTAGTATTGTATTTGTGTGTTGAATATGTCTCAGTGCACTGTCATGAAATGACTTCATTCTATGTTCCATAATCGCTGAAATAAAAAATTAAAAGTTAAACTTTTTCTTGTGAACGCTGTAAATGCGTATGGGGGATATAGGCATAGCTCCACCCATTCTTAAATGCGGCACTAGGAAGAGGTGAGTGGTCAGTTTCACGCCTGGACCAACTTATTCCCATGCAAATAACTTCCATTGCCCATAGAATAGAGTTTGAACTCTTTGGAATAAAAATAATTCTCTTTTCTTCATGTGGGATTGAGCTCTAGAACGTCCTGTGTATATCTAGTCATTATTCTTGTTAGGTAAACATAGGATACACGGAGTTTACTAGTATTAGCTATGAAATTCTCGTTTACAGAGGAATGAGAAGCGAGGCGGTTCAAATGCAGACATATCCAAACAAATTGTTAGAATCTGAAACCATTTCTGCACTGAAGGAATAATTCGGTATTTAATTTTTCACTCTGTAAGAGAATAATTGCACAATTGGATACATATCTTGCTGTTAAATTAATGTACCAGCCGTGGTGGTGCAGTTGGTTGAGGCACTGCGCTACAAACCGGAAGGTCGCGGGTTCGATTCCCGATGGTGTCATAGGAATTTTTAATTTTCGGTCGCACTATGGCCCTTGGGTCGACTCAGCCTCTAACAGAAATGAGTACCAGGAATATTTCGTGGGGGGTAAATGCGGCCGGTGCGTATGGCTGACAACCTTACCACCTTCATGTGACGATTGTCTAGAAATCTGGTAGCTTTAACCTCCTGGGACCCTCAGGGCCTGTCCGGGCCTGTAATGGGATAGCTTTACCTTCTTTTAAATCAATGTACCAAGTTTCTAAAGCCACGGGCGTGCCTCAGTTTTAGTTTTTTAAATTAAAATCTCTCAATGGAAGAATCTTGAAAGCAAATAATTTCAAACCTTCTTTTACGTTAACATCCTTCGACTTTGTTTCTTCTGGTTCATTCTGGAAGCCAAATAAGTACTTACGAATACTGATAAATCCACCAACAAAATGAACTATAGACGATAAAATCACTTTTTATTCACTCACTTCACCTACCCCGACATGTTTCGGTGCGTCATCACACCATCCTCAGGGGGATTTTGCACTTCAAAGACCTTTTCACTCGGAAGGACATAGACCATGTAATATTGTTGCCATAACATATAACGTATACACACACACTGTTCCTTATTGGATTGTTAAGATTAAAACAATGAAGATAAAAGTAAGGTGATAAAAACACTAGTGTTGATATCAATGACTACAGCACATTATACAACACATGTCACAACATCCTATTCAGAAGCCAGGCTGTGCAGTCGATGGTGAGGTTTTTGCGAACATGTGAAAAGACCGGATGGCAAATGTAATGTATTCGACGTTTCGGGATAGCCTATCCGTCCTACGTTCAAGTGCCTAGCGGTCCAAGAAGAATGCCAATCGAAACTGCGTAACGCCCCAGAAAAGATAACACCTAATTCAGACTGCGGCGAAAGCATCCATTCCATCAGTACTCGCCACCACGTCACATCGGGATGCAGCACTTATTCCATCAGTACTCGCCACCACGTCACATCGGGATGCAGCACTTATTCGCACTGCATTTTGTTGGTGGATTTATCAGTATTATATAGAAATGCGCGGTGAAAACAAAGTGAAAGTACTTGCGAGGTTTAGACAACAGTGCCTTCATTTTCAGTTCCTATAGACACAATGCACCTTTAACATGATCAGACAATAAATTATAAAATAGCGCACTTTTCTCAATTTATCAGCAAATAATGCTGAAAGAAAGTGATATTTTTCATTTATTTTAACAGAGTCATTTTAGTGTGACAAGAATTTTATAATATATATGTAAACAGACATATACTGATTAACAAATAATCACCTTTTATTCAGAGATTTATGTACCATCACTTTACACATGTAAACATTTCCACATAAAATATTTTTAAATTTGGGTGAATGCAACGACGTGGATCTTGTCCCTTGAAAACACAAATATGAACATGCAATTACTGGATTTTCCAGTACTTATAATTTGTATATAAGGCAGTACGTGTAGCTTCTTGCTACGGGCTAGATGGTCGTGGGTTCGAACCCCTATTTGGAAGTGATTTTTCATACCCTTCCTGAACGACCCCAAGGCCCACCAATCCCCCTGTTTCTTCCTTGGAAGTAAAGCTGCCGGGTCGTGGCATTGAACATTCACCCCTTTCTAGCGCCGACGTTGAGAATGTATACTTCTAGATCCCTCTGTGCCTACCCTGGCGTGTTACGGGGGTGGTCTTTTTGTATTGTATGTATGTGAACCCTTTAAAGACGAAGCGTATCTGTTTTATATAAGGACTCAGTGCGTACCGCGCTGTAAACACTCTCCACTTCGGTTATAAAAACCATTCTCTTAAAGTTTTATAAGGCAAAAGTTGCTGTTTGTTCTGAGATCCGTACAAAACACATAAACGCAATGTGGGCACCACGTAGAATTTTTTAATGTTAAACCTGATGCTACGTAAAGTTACCGCTAGGCTTTAAAAGGTTAACTTTATGATGTCTTGAGTGTTTTTGTCCCAAGACTTTCGTAAATTCCTGAACTGGTAATACAGTAACGGCTGTGAAAACAGTAAACTGTCTGTGTGCTTAAGAAATGTCGTTTTCCTGCGCAGCATTAAGCGGGTTTGTAACGGTGACACAGTGAACTCATTGTGAGATAGGTACGCGGCTTCGTATTATTTATACTCATATAATTTTTTGAAGAATTGTGCGGTTACTTACACTCAACGGATTGCTTGTTAGGCTTTCCCTGACGTCATAAAAGAGAAGTTCGCGACACATGTATAATGCGTGTAACAACTTTGCCTGAATAATTGCTCCTAATTCAGTCTCGTCTAGCACGTATTTCACGCTCAGGGGGAGTTTGTATACATAACAAGAGCTAAACTGTATATAAGTTGCATTCACAACTCGAACACAAGCAGAATCATTTGAAACCCCCGAGTTTAAGTTTGTAGACGGATTATCGACTGTCTGAGGTCCCAGTTAGCACAATAAGTAGGCTTCGTACAGGCCGACAGGGGTTCCGTTTGCTTTATAGCATATATTTATCCGTTCTCCTAAACGTTGAAGACGACTCTGGGTTCCACTTAGCTTCTATTAAGTTCGAATGTGGAGCCCTTTTATAGGGACTAAAGTGGTGGGACTGCCAAGCCGTACACTCACTCCCGTCTGGTGCACAAGACAGGCAACCTACGTATAAACGGAATATTCAGGCGCGTCCGCGTAACCTTTGCTGCCGTGAAGAAATAATAAATATTACATATTCTGAGTGTGTGCGTCTGCAGCCTTAGCAATCCAACATACAATGCGCATGCGCCGTGTTATACTGTCATCTGTGGCCTGTCCGGCTCTACCATATTTTTCCACATTATCTCATAACGAAACGATTTTCGGGAAAAAGTTGTTGAACGTAAAATGTGCGTTCAGTTGTGTACTGTGATGGTGTTGCATGGCACAGTTATGTACTGTGATGGTGTTTCATGTCACAGTTACGTACTGTGATGGTGTTGCATGGCACGGTTATGTACTGTGATGGTGTTTCATGGCACAGCTATGTACCGTGATGGTGTTGCGTGGCACAATTATGTACTGTTATGGTGTTGCGTGGCACATTTATGTACTGTGATGGTGTTACATGGCACAGTTATGTACTGTGATGGTGTTGCATGGTACAGTTAGTACTAAAATGGCGTTACATGTCACAGTTATGTACTGTGATGTTGCGTGGCACAGTTATGTACTGTGATGTTGTTATGTGGCACATTTATATACTGTGGTGGTGTTACATGGCACAGTTATGTACTGTGATGGTGTGACATGGCACAGGTATGGACTGTGATGGTGTTTCATGGTACAGTTATATACTGTGATGGTGTTACATGGCACAGTTATGCACTGTGATGGTGTTACATAGCACGAGTATGTACTATGATTGTTTTGCATGGTTCAGTTATGTACTGTGATGGTTTTGCATGGTACAGTTATGTACTGTGATGGTGTTACATGGCACATTTATGTATTGTGATGGTGTTACATGGAACAGTTACGTACTGTGATGGTGTGACGTGGCACAGGCAGGTGCTGTGATGGTATTACACGGTACATTTATGTACTGTGGTGGTGTTACATGGCACACTTATCTAGAATGATGGTGTCACACAACACAACTGTGCACTGTGATGGTGTTATATTGCACAATCCTACTGTAAAAAGTATTTATCATAATAGCATATGCAGCGTACCGGTACTGCATAAAACCTGGTGTTCCCAGTTGCAGCCCTTGCCACTATGTACCTGAGACGCAAGATGACGATGACGGCGACGACGATAAATGTTACGTAATTTCAACACTATATATCTGAGACAGGTTTTAATATCCTTCTGCCACTGTGTGTCTCTTCTAAGTGTTTTCTTACCTCTCTTTCCTGTCAGAAACTTTGTGTGTCTTAGTCCACTGTTGCCGTTACACTACATATTTTCATAAATAATACTACGCATTCCGCCTGACACCACCTCTATTTATTATTATTATTATTATTATTATTATTATTATTTCAAACACTACACATTTCGGTCAAGCCGATCAGCATCAGGTGTTTATTTTGTGCAAAAATTTAAAACTCAAGGTAAAAATGTAAATTTTTGCGAGATATCACAGATGATATGAAATACATTACATCATTTGTGATATCTTGCAAAAATTTACATTTTTACCTTGAGTTTTAAGTTTTTATATAAAATAAACACCTGATGCTGATCGGCTTGCCCGAAATGTGTAGTGTTTGAAAAACTAATAATAAAGGTAATAAATTAAAGGTTGTGCCAGGTGGAATGCATAGTATTGTTTATGTCATTCATTATGCATAACGGGATGTGTAGCAACAAACTACGTACTTTATCCGTTTCTTGTGCTTGATTCTTTCATTCCTTTAATGTTTGGTGCGGAGCAGTAATTGTGAAGTTGCGTGTCTGCAGATGTACAGCAGACACATTCTGGCAAAGGTGATTGTAAGTTACTTGTTCAGATGCATGCCAGCCAGGATGGCGCATTTAATATAGCAACAGCGCTACGGGCTGCACGCAAAATCCGGGTTTGGTTCCTGGTAGGGGCAGAAATATTTTTCGTCTGCAAAGAGTCAAGACAGCCTGCGTGTGTGTCACCAGACCCCCATAAAATTCTACTACCATCTTAAGAAACTGTTGTCCAATACATGCACTTCCCTATAAAAGTAAAGTTACCATTGCGCACGCCATGACGGCCTACATGCACAGTAGCAGCATAGCTCCACTCATTCTTAATCTCCGCACTAGAAGGGGATGTGTGGCCAGCCTCAAGAACCGCCGCTTTAACCCTGGGGAAGGAGCCCGCAGTATTCATTGAATACTAGGATGGTTGGGCACAACAGGCATTCTGAACGTGGTGGAGAAGAGAAAAATATCTTGCCTCTGCTGAGATACGAACCTGGTATTGTGCAGGCCCTAGCCTGTACTTATACAGGACGTGGTACTTACATAGACAGAGAAAACTTTATTTTAGCTGCTGATTGGGTAATTTCAATTCGAGGGCTTGACTTGGCAGTGGTTCTCAACGTCAGATTCCGACCCAAATTAGGGTCACGGGGTGACTGACGTAGGGTCGCGAGAGGACTTTATGGAGAACTCTTAGTCACTAAAGTTTTGACATTATTGTTCTGTTCATTTTATGCGACGTTCCACGTATTCAGTATTTCACAAGTTTTTATTTAGAAGCAAATGATTTTTCTAACCAACATAGGTATGAGTTATTTGCATAAATACTCGTTTCTTGCATGTTTTGTGTATTTAACCTTTTAAAGCCTAGCGGTAGCTTTACGTACCACCAGGTTTAATATTAAAAAATTCTACGTGGTACCCACATTGCGTTTATGTGTTTTGTACGGATCTCACAACAAACAGCAACTTTTGCCTTATAAAACATTAAGAGACTGGTTTTTATAACCGAAGTGGAGAGTGTTTACAGCGCGGTACGCACTGAGTCCTTATATAAAACAGACACGCTTCGTCTTTAAAGGGTTAATATTGTCCCAAAAAATATTGGATTTGACAAGTGACATTAAAAACTAAATATTTTTAATAAGTAGAGATGTTATGTAGTGTTCGAGAAAAGGCATTAGGGTTAGTTCATTTGCAGTAAATATCGCTGGCTATTGTCGTTTCTAAGGTAGGGTTGCGGGTGACATACCACTTGCTACGTTAGGGTCACACACACATAAATGTTGGGAACCGCCGGTGTAGGGTTTATGCTGGACGAAGTGGCACTGCGACGGGGTTTTCTCTGAATACGTGGGCTCTCCCCCCCCTGTCAATAACGTTCCATCAATTACCCTCATTAATTTACCTATCAAGCACGCTATGTAATCTTTTTAGCTGTGAGCGTCAACAAACAACGCTATTCAAACTTCGCCTGCGTGAGTGGACCTGTTAGCAAAGACATTGCTGAGGAGCTGTACGGCCCTCTGAGTATGTAGATACCGTAATTGTGTCACGGATCTTAAACCCCACGTATACAAACACGCAACCGGAAGTCCTGAGCCTTTAAAATGTTGTATTACCCTCTAAATTTGATGTAAAAACTAAATTGTTTGGTAATGTGTCATAACGTGTGGTAGGTGTCTTACTGTAATGGTACTATAAGTGCTTTTGGACATTTAATTTTGAAATGTTTTTATTACGTTATGCCCTTTGAAATGGTCACACAAAGTGGCATTTGTACATAGTAATACGAAATGTAGCGGGTAATGACGCTGATAGGGGTACGCGCTGGCGAAATTGGTTGAGGCACTGCGCTACAAGACGGAAGAAAATGACTGGTTTCTGCGTAACGAGCCCTTTATGAGATCTTCGCTCTTCTGGAATGTTACGCAGCGTAGATTGATAGTTACTGACGTTTCGGGACAACCTGTTGGTTCCATCTTGAAGGGTACAGCGGTCTTTCTTGTTGGACCGATAGACCCTTGAATGTGGGACCGATGTGTTGCTCCGAAACGTCGGTAACTAATAGGGCTTACAATACCGTTTTCCCGGGATACCGAACACCGGGATCCCGGTCATTTATTTCCGGTATCCAAATACCGGTATTGATAAAAAAGTACCGGTTTTTCGGTACTAATTTAAAAATAATTGTTTATGATATAGTCACATAAAGGTTATAAAATCGACAACACTAAGTCAGTAATATTACTGAATTTGCCACCGCGGGATTGTTACACATAATACAAATGTAACGGGAACCTGAAAACGCCATGGAATTCACATTAGGTTTACTGGACACTTTGTTGCACACACAATAAAAAGTAAATATTGCATGTTGATGAATAATTTCAGAGACTGTTGTATTATAAAAATCTACAAATATTTTCTGTGAGCGAGGTAGTTATATAACAACAACGTGTGACGGCGAGTCACGGCATACTTTTCACCAAGATAAGACACAACAACCAACTGACTGCCTTCCCTGGAATTGTAGCGCGCTGTAGTCACGTGATGAACAGACCCATCCCTCAGTGCTAAGAGTTTTGATTTTAGAATGACTGTATTTTTAATAATTTTTTATCAGAATAATTATTGTCGTAATAAATTTTATTTAAAACATGAGTTCAAGTAATTACTTATTTTTTCCTTGTGTCATTGCACCTAATTGTCATCAAAATTTATTGAGAAACGTGTTTGTTTTTGGTATACTGGTATTAATAGCGGTATCCCAGTTTCGTGCATTAAAAATACCGAAATACCGATATTAAGATTTTGACCGGTATTGTGAGCGCTAGAAACTATCAGTCTACGGTGCGTAACACCCCAGAAGGGTTAAGAACTCATTTACACCGCCGGGGAACTTTGAGATGACGCATATAATGCTTTAGGTTTTGTTCTTTCATTTACTTACATGAAGCTACAAAAAATATAAAACCATTCCGTCCTATTTGTAACTAAAGTGCGGTGTTCCTGGAATAAATTAATTTGCAAAAGACACAGACTGAACCACAAAGAGTAACTGCACGTTTAACGCTACTACGTGCCTCTGTAACCGATTACATACCATTGCAGTGCTGCCAAATGTACTACATTTAGTGGCTGCCAACTGTGAAGGGACAGAAAATTTGTTATGCGGAATAAACATGAAGCATTTCAGGTTTTTCTTATTTCAAAGTAAGGATGGCGCAAAATTTTTTTTTAAATTCTTATAAAGATTGTTCTCCGGATTTGATACCAACAGAAGAGTGTCAAGGCTGATGCAAAAGAAGGTCAGGCACTGCGTCAAAATGCGGCCTAAATAGCGCCTTAAAGGCGTATACAGACTGAAACTTTTCCGGTCTTTGAAGTACTTCTAGCCACCTTTGAACGGAGTTTCCTTGCTGCAAAATTACCTACCATCATTCTCGCATGCATCCCAGTCCATTATAGTTTCTTGATTTTATTATCTAAACTCTCAACATATTTAAATTTGAAAAGCTTAAGAAAAACTATTGTAACAGGCTGTTATTGTTAGAAAATAAATTACATGCTTTTGACTTAACCATGCTTTCTGGCGGTGCGTCTTTGTGTGCGTTTCTCTGTGTCAATCTGTTCGTAACTTTTAAACCGCTTTACCGGTTTCTTGGAAGTCTTTACGAACGTCGTGTTGTCGGAGAACCTCCAAACGCAGTAACATTTGATTTCATACAATGTAGAAATATGGCGGATGCGCGCACTTTTGTGATGGCAGCAACACTAATAACACTTAAGTCTGGGGCTGGAACTGTTATGTGGTAGGAGATCCAGCAAAAATATACAACTTTGTTAAGGTAATTCTTAGTTGGAACGTACCATAATATGATGCCTATGCGAATATTTGCTTCAGCTGTTATTTAGATGATGAGATTTAACAAAACTCTAGACCTATACGTAAGAAATGTGGTACTGAGGTAGATGAGTGACGTATCTCTTACATGTAAAATGTGTTTTTTTTAAGTTCATAACTGCAAGGAAAGCGCCGTTGTAAAACCTTGAAATATAGATGAAAATGCTTAACGTATAATCTGCAGAATCGATATTTAAGTGATAAGTTCTTCAAAGTATGAAATAAAGTACCAAAATTACATACCAGCACCTGTATGTATGTATGTGTGTGTGTGTGTGTGTGTGTGTGTATGTATGTATGTATGTATGTATGTATGTATGTATGTATGTATGTATGTGTGTGTATGTATGTATGTGTGTGTGTGTATGTATGTATGTATGTATGTATGTATGTATGTATGTATGTATGTGTGTGTATGTATGTATGTGTGTGTGTATGTATGTATGTATGTGTGTATGTATGTATGTATGTATGTATGTATGTATGTGTGTATGTATGTATGTATGTATGTATGTATGTGTGTATGTATGTGTGTATGTAAGCATGCATGTATGTATGTATGTATGTATATGTGTGTGTGTGTGTATGTATGTGTGTATGTATGCATGCATGTATGTATGTATGTATGTATGTATGTATGTATGTATATGTGTGTGTGTATTATGTGTGTATGTATGAATGTATGTATGTATGTATGTATGTATGTATGTATGTATGTATGTATACCTAACTCGAAATCTATGCAACAGACGATATTCTTAATTATATGAGTTCTGCTCAGACCTTCTTACCATTGCATGCTGTTCTTTGATGGTGAGTGCAAATATACCATGAGTAATAATTTCGCATGTCACGAATGTGAGCTTGGAATCACGCTGCTGTTTAACTGCAGACGAACCCGGTTAAAACGACATCGGTTTATGTGACACCTTGGTTATAGCGTCAGATGTTCTGTGGTGCCAATTAATTCCTCACTGTTAACCGTAACCTCATCATCCTCGGTTAGGACGACACTCGTTTATAACGACACAAAATGTTCAGTCTCGTTCGTGACCTTCCAGCCGAGTTAGACTCTACTTTGCATACTTCTGGCCGTAACCGTTTACACAATAGTCACTGTATCAAGTACTAGAACACTGAAAGCTGTAATTTGGAGAGATATCAAAGGTTAAAGGTACATTTCACCCCAGAATAGATCATGAAGGCCCAAAGGGGGTGTAGAGATATAACTTTACTCTTTCGTTAGCTTCGGCGCTAGAAGGGGGCGGGGTGTCTAGCCCCATGCCCCGGCGCTTTACCCCCAGCAAAGATACCCGGTATCCATTTCACAGGAGGTTGGGTTGGCCTCGGGGCAAGTCTGGAAGCGTGCTGAAAATCTCGCCCCCTCACTGGGATTTGATCCCCGGACCGTCCAGCCCGTAGCGACTACATCGACTACGCTATCCCAGCCCAAGATGGAAAGATATAGTGTACGTATGTGTGTTTCCTGCAGTTTTCACCATAAGCTGCTGTTATTTCCCTAAACAGCATTGGCTGGTTCGATTTTATACCCTAGATGTGGTGTGTTTAGTGCACGGTACGAGCTGAACCCTTACATATTGTGTAGATTGTTTGTAGTTTTTTGTAAGCTTTCCCTTATTTGAAATATTTTTTCCCCATTTTACAGATAGTGTTTCGTCACTTTACCTTTTTAATGAAAGGGAAATGTATTAAAGCGTGTAATGTAACATTTGAGCATTACCCGAAAAGCTTTCAGCAATTGCAAAATTAGCGTTCATCTTTAATTTCTTACACCAGTAACAGTGTCGCAAGTTAGGCCCTTTCAAACAGGGGGAGAAAATACCTGTAAACCTCCAACTAATCAAGAATTGTCTCGGCTATACATGCATTAAAACAAGAGCAAAGCTAACCTTCCAGATTTTTATTGAACGAGGCCTATAAATACAATTTTACACTTTGGTTTATTATATAGAAATACATATTACAGCAACGTTCCCCATTTGTGTTTACGAATTGTTCGTATAGGCGTATCACAGTTGGTACGTTAGCTTTGGAAAAATCAATGTAAACTGGATACTCGTCAGTCGAAGAAAACTTTAAAAATTCAGAGAGTCTCTTAATCTGCATGACGTCGTTTCATATATACTAGAATACTGAATGGTTTTCGACGAAATTTCGTATTTTTGTAATTTTTTAGTGCAAAAACATTGTGTCCAGATTTTAGCCCTTTAAAGACGAAGCGTATCTGTTTTATATAAGGACTCAGTGCGTACCGCGCTGTAAACACTCTCCACTTCGGTTATAAAAACCAATCTCTTAATGTTTTATAAGGCAAAAGTTGCTGTTTGTTCTGAGATCCGTACAAAACACATAAACGCAATGTGGGCACCACGTAGAATTTTTTAATGTTAAACCTGGTCGTATGTAAAGTTACCGCTAGGCTTTAAAAGGTTATTTCCAAATGCAGGGGTTCAATTTCCAAATGCCCAAAATACAGTATGTATATGTGTGTATATATATATATGTACGTATCCATTACAGACATTTTAAAAACAATGTAATAAAAATGTGGTAAGTTACCCCTTTAAAGCCTATTTGTTACTGTGTCTACCACTATGTCCATTTGTTACTATGTCTACCACTATGTCCATTTGTTACTATGTCTACCACTATGTCCATTTGTTACTATGTTTACCACTATGTCCATTTGTTACTATGTTTACCACTATGTCCATTTGTTACTATGTTTACTATGTTACTATGTTTAACGTTAACAAGACAGGCAATTCACGTAGAATACTGAGGCGCGTTCGCATAACCATTTTTGCTGTAGAAAAGCAATAAGTATCACATACTCTGAGTGCGTGTCTGTAGCGTTATTTGTCCAGCATGCAAAGCGCAGGCGCCATATTGTATTGTCATCTGTGGCCTGTTTGTATTTACCATATTTTTCCGCATTATCTCATAAAGGGCACGGTTTTCGGAAAAAATTTACTGAACATAAAGTATGTGTTTTTTTCCTCTAAAACGCTTCTCTAAAATATTTTCCTTTCTAAGAAGAATTGAGCGACTACTACCGTAAATGCACAGAACATGTAAAGTACCCGTTAGTCTCTTCAAACTACAATCATACTGGAATGTTCTCGGCAGAGTTTCGAAAAATACTGAAATATCAAATTTCACAAAAATCCGTCCAGTTGGAGCCGAGTTGTTCCAGGCGGACGGACAGTCAGACAGACATAACGTAGCTAATAGTCTCTTTTCGTTATTTACGAAGGTAACTAAGAATTCTACGTTCTGGATCTCAGTGCAGTGATTACTTCGATACGCAAAATTAACGGATTGGTTTTTTATAACGAAGAAGCAATGTGTTTACTGCGCGGCACGAAATTAATCTTTGATTATACTCGTAATTAAGGTTTGGGAGTCTTGAGAATGTTTGGTGCTGCAGGTTTCACTCTACTTGACTGCTGCTGTCTGTCTCTCTGTCTGTCTGCCTGTCTATCTGTCTGTCTGTAAGGCACAGAGGTTGTTACATCAGCCAGGAAGATCACAGATAGCGCGTGCCATGAAGTTAAAGTTTCATCAATGTTAATGGACCACCACGGAGAGGAAGTGACGAATAACAAATTAATCGAGCTGAATGGAAAGGTGCTTTTATTCGACTGCACATATTTTACAAACGCTGTCTCTGTGTCCATTTGCCATCCGATAATATCTTTGTTTTATGAACTGCATATACAAAGAGGTTATTGGATTAATAATAATATTACTGTGCAAGAGTAAATAAAGATTTCGTATTTTCCGTACAAGAACCTGCAGTGATTATTAACAAAACGCCATATGTGCACTAGAGGACTGTAGTAAACCTTCCTGTGTTTATTTACAGTGTTACTTCTGTTATGTTTCGACCTACTCTCGGCCATCATCAGGGAAATAATACGTATACGACATTCATCAAAACATAGACCTATCACCAAGAAGTATTTCCGTATACTGAGTAGAGCATAACATTAAATCATAAAATTTATAGATAATGGAATAAAATTACGTGACCAAACCTACAGGCGACAAATGAACTCAATAATGGAAGAAGCAAATTTTATATGGACGCAGGTCCTGTGGGGTATGGCTTCTAAATTTTCACCTCTTGAGGACTGAAGGGAATGCTCAAAGCGTCCACCTTGAGCTTCAGTGCAGGGCTCTGCAGGTCTCAACACTGGTTGTCTTGCTCTTTCGCAAATACCAGGTGTGGCGCGAAGCAACTCAGTTCCATTCTGTATTCGTTGTTGCAAATCCTGGTCGTCATTGACTTCTGTAACACAGATAATAGTCTGTAGATATCGCCAGAGACAAAAGTCTAAGAGATTTAAATCATGGGACCGAACAGGCCATGCTGTTCTTCCACCTCGTCCTATAAATTACTCCGCGGAAATATTGTTCAAAGATGTAAGAAATGTACGAAAAGAATGTGGCAAAACAGCATCAAGCACAGACTATAGGTAGGATCCCAGTCTGCTGTTCTACATTGTGAGATAGCGCTTAGGAGGATATTTTGTAGAAAATCGTGGTACACAGTCCCAGTCAGTTGTTCACAAGGCAAGTAGAGTCCCACTGCAGTGTAGATTCAGTACGTGTTATAAGCCTGAATTAAATATTCACCATGCTATACCATTGCTAGACTTTGAGGTTACAAGAGCTGTGAGGTTTTAGGCTGCCGTATTCTGGCTGTCACGGCGGTTAGTATTGGTAGACACGTACGAAAGCGGCCAACGAACCTGCTGCTTTTATCTTAAGAATAGGCGAAGTGAGATATCAGTAACCTAAGTTCTGTGTGTAGTGTAGATACGGTTTGTGACATGCAAAACTGTTTGTGCGCTGATAAGAGTTTTCAGGGAAATTGTGGAGGTTGTTTTCCGTCTTGATGTGAAGTAAGAATTTTATCGTTAAACTACGAATTTAAGTTAAATTTAAACGTAAACATTCATTGTAGCCTGTCCTGCTGATTTTTAGAAAAATCTGTAGATTAACCTTTTAAAGCCTAGCGGTAACTTTACGTACCACCAGGTTTAACATTAAAAAATTCTACGTGGTGCCCACATTGCGTTTATGTGTTTTGTACGGATCTCAGAACAAACAGCAACTTTTGCCTTATAAAACATTAAGAGACTGGTTTTTATAACCGAGGCGGAGTGTGTTTACAGCGCGGTACGTACTGAGTCCTTATATAAAACAGATATGCTTCGCCTTTAAAGGGTTAAAAATACCTCGATAATAACTTCCTAATTACGTATTCACTGGTTTCACTGCATTAAATGCGTACACACTACCGTTAAATACCGTGTCTTTTTCAGTGCATTTGTAATTATTTTTAACACGTGTTGTAACACTGACAGGCTACGCACTTTGACCGCAGAGCTTATTCATGTGTGTCACATGATTCTCATGGGATTGTATACCTGGAAACGATTAACAGGCTGGTTTCTATAACGACTAGGCACTGTGATTTCTGTGAGATACGAACTGAGATTTTGTGAACGTCCTTTTCAAAGTATTAAGGTTCAAAGTTTTTACATAAGTTAAGGTAAAGCTATTTCTGTACAGGCCTGGATATGCCCTGATGGTTCCAGGAGGCTGAGGCTCCCAGATTTCTAGACAATCGGCACATGAAGGTGGTAAGGTTGTCAGTCCTACGCACCGGTCGCCTTTACCCCCCCAGGAAATATTCCTGGTATTCATTTCTCTTAGAGGCTGAGTCGACCCAAGGACCATAGTGCGGCCAGAAGGATTATATCAATGAAAAATTCCAATGACACCATCGGGAATCGAATCCGCGACCTTCTGGCTTGAAGCGCAATGCTTTTACAGAAGGTAGTCCTCATGAATAAGGGGTGAATATAATTTGCACGTACAGTATCTAACGGAGACTTAATCGTGGTCCAGGGTGTAAATTTGCTCGATAAATTCGCGGTTGAAATGCAAGTGATGTAGTGCAGGCCTTGTTCCGTTCCGTGAACAGAGTTCATCGATTAAGATTCCTGCCCTCATCGTCGAGTGGAAAGCAGTGCTTGCGGAAGAAATAGATTTGGTGTGGAAGAAAGAAATCAGAGGTTGGTTTTGCAACTTGTGCATATCACAGAAGGATTAAAGATCTCTGTGTAATTCTCATTTCATTCTGTTTCACGAAAGATGATTTTGCTGTTTGACAGTATTATACAAAATACAAATAAATGTACACATAAATTTATTCCCAAATAATTGCACATTGGTTTTAATACATGTATATGCTTCGGCTGCAAACTGCAGCCATCTTCAGGGACCTACAAATTTGAGGACATATATAGCGCGCTACGCACGTTCTGAACTATAATTGGTAAAATATTTATACACATTATTGCCATTCCGCGCGGTCTTAGGCGTAGGCCTGCAGCCGAGCACTTGCTGGGATTGCGGGTTCGAATCCCACCGGGGGGGCATGGATGTTTGTCTTGCACAGCGTTTGTGTTGTCAGGTAGAGGTCTCTGCGACGGGCCGATCTCTCGTCCAGAGGAGTCATATCGACTGTGATGTGTGTCTGAGTGTGATCAAGTGAAATCACAAACCCTCGACACGTACTGTGAACAAGTAGGTAGAAGAGGGAATGGCTAAGAAAGAAAGAAAAGAGAATTATTTTCATTCTGTAAATATAAAGTATTATTAAAATCGTATTAAATTTATAACACAAGTGTAAGTATTAAAATTATGTAAAATGTAGTATCCAAATATCTGGTGACGGAGTATTTCTCTCCAGTTTATAATAGAGTGGAGATCCCAGATTTGGGTATTCGGCGTACACTGAATTTATATTAGACAATGTGTGTAGCACGCTGCACGCGTCTTGAACAATTGTAGCTGCCTAAAGATGGCTACAGTTTGTAGCCGAAATATGTATGAGCAATAAAACCAAAGTGCAATTCGTTGGGAATAAATTTATGTGTATAAGGCAATTGTACGGAAAATATTTCCTAGTCCTTCCCTCTTCTACCTACCTGTTCACAGCAGGTGTCGAGGTTGTTTATTTCCACTTGATCACACTCAGACACACACCACAGTCGGTAGGACTCCTCTGGACGAGGGATCGGCCCGTTACAGAGACCTCTACCTGACAACACAAACACTGTACAAGAGAAAAAAATTCATTACATAACCCCAGTGGGATTCGAACCCACGATCCCAGCAAGCGCTCGGCCGCAGACCTACGCCTTAGACCGCGCGGCCGTTGGGATCGGACCACGGAAAATGTGCAGTATTAAATAAATTGGCTTAGTACTGTAGAGTCTTAATCATAATGGCATCGGGGACCGAAAAACCGACTCTGGAAAACAGAACTACGAGCATCTGAATGTGTTTTCAACGTAAAATATCTGTTTTGTTCCAGTACCTTTGTAAATTCCAGCAATAAAAGTACAAAATAACCCCCGCCAAAATAAAAATCACGTAAGATTATGTTTTAATAAAATGCTAACATAAGTGGAAGCGTAAATTGCATTAAATAATTGAAGGAGAGTCTAATTCCATACAACACTAAAGCATTGAATCTCGCTTAATTAAAAGCATCACTCGACTGAGCTGAGAGTGATCTACGTAGTAGCGGGAGTGTGGGGGGGGGGGGGGGGGACAGATTCGCCAGCAACGCGGTCTCAACCTTTTTCATCGGAAGCCCTTTTCACCGAAAGTCCCAAGAATTATATTAGACGGGTGGCCACGAAAGGTCGAGATCCTGTATATCGAGTTTCAGGAACATCGATCCTTTACTGTATGTCGTGTGTAATTTAATATGAAGGGAAAGTAAAAGTTGAAGTTGGTGTTGCCCTGTGCTTTGAAAACGTGGAGGTGTACCTCCACCGTAATTTAACTCTTCACTACATTTATATGCGTGGTCAGTTTCATTTCTTGGCCGCTTTAAGCCTCAGGGAAGAACCCTTGGTACGTCTTGAATAGGAAGCCGAGTGGCATCCAGAGTCGATTGTGTAAATGCCAAAAGGATAACGCTATCCCATTACAGGCCTGGACAGGCCCAGAGGGTTCCAGGAGGTCGAGGCTCCCAGATTTATAGACAATCGTTACATGGGGGTGGTAAGGTTGTCAGCCCAGCGCACCGGCTGCCTTTATCCCCAGGAAATATTCCTGGTACTCATTTCTGTTAGAGGCTGAGTCGACCCCAGGGCCATAGTGCACCATCGGGAATCGAACCCGCGACCTTCCGACTTGTAGCACAGTACCTCAACCAACTGCGTCACCGCGTGCCCCGATTTTGTAAATGTGGAGTACAGAGTAACTTGTACTCCTGCCGTTCCGTGAACTCCAATTCCCCAGCCGCGTATGCAGTAGCCTAGTCCCTATGTTGACTGAACTGTGGCATCATTTAGCATGGTAGGGGTCAGTGAAATACAATATAAAGCTTCACAGTGACGCGGAAGGCAAATGCGCTGTCTGCAATGCAACAGCAGCCGTGTAGCTTATAATGGCTCTGCATGCGGTCGGGCATTGGCTGCACGGTGTTCAGTAGAGGCTCATTTCCACCGCAGTACGTGTCGCTGGAATGGTTGGTTGAACGAAGTATAGCGCTTGTATTAACCCTTTAAAGACGAAGCGTATCTGTTTTATATAAGGACTCAGTGCGTACCGCGCTGTAAACACTCTCCACTTCGGTTATAAAAACCAGTCTCTTAATGTTTTATAAGGCAAAAGTTGCTGTTTGTTCTGAGATCCGTACAAAACACATAAACGCAATGTGGGCACCACGTAGAATTTTTTAAGGTTAAACCTGGTGGTACGTAAAGTTACCGCTAGGCTTTAAAAAGTTAATATGGCAGCTCTTTACGTAACAGCAAGGGCAGGCCGGGTATGGCGGTGTAGTATAGTGCTCAGGAGCTGCCATGTGCGTCATCGCTATGAATCTGACTTCAGTATTTAAGATGAAGATAGTTTTCTATTATTAAGCTAGAGTTATTTTTTGCGGTGAAGGGCCCCGCAGCAGATGCTACAACCGCACCGCAGCCTTGAGGCTTGTTGTGCAACCCTGTGATGAAGATGATTAGTATTTTTCGTTTATACGTGTCATGGAGCACCGGTGGAATGAAAACAGGGGAAAACCGAGGTACTCGGAGGAAAACCCGTCGCAGTTCCACTTGGTCCACCACAAATCCCACACGGACAGCCGGGGTCCAACCCGGACCTTCGCGGTGAAAGGCCGGCAGCTAACCGTCTGAGTCATGGCACTGCCTAAGCTGCATTTAGTCAGAATTATCATTCATCACGTAATGTTTTAAAAACACTTAATCTTATTATTGTCGTAGGTTTATATTTTGATGAAAGTTAATTTTCCTTGCATGATAGCGGATTTTTCACAGCGGTTGATGTTAACCTTTTAAAGCCTAGCGGGTTCTTCACGTAGCACCTGATTTAACACTAAAAATGTCTACATTGCACTGATGGTGCGTTTATGTGTTTTGTACGGATCTCAGAAGAAACGGCAACTTTTGCCTTATAAAACATTAAGAGGCTGGTTGTTATAACCGAAGTGGAGAGTGTTTACAGCGCGGTACGCACTGAGTTCTTATATAAGACAGACTACGTTCCGTCTTTAAAGGGTTAAAATTCTGATCTTCCGGAATGTGACTCCGTGTAGTTGGGTAAGTGTGAATGTTTCAGATGAACGTTTTTGTCTCCATTTTATTGTTGGTGAGTCCTCTTGCTGTTGTAACTCAATTACTTCTCATTTATTTTTATCAGACAAAAGTACTTACTCTTTCCTTTTCTACTGAAGATGGAGGCAGTACGTATCTTCAGAACTTTTGTATCTGTCTACGAAACTACGTCATCACATGTCTTAAGACAGTATTTTAATAATTCATCTTTAATTTTCTATTTTTTGACTTCAGGCCACGTTTTTTACTGCGATACTTTAATCAAATACATAAACAAACACGTGAAGTTACTAATAGTGTTTCGATAACGTACTTAACAGCACGAAGTAAAAGTTTTCTGGGTATTGAAAGGCGTGTAGGGATCTTAGATATGTCAGAAGGGCGAATTATTTTAAAGTTACATCCGCAAATAAAATTTTTGCAGCGATAAAAGCAATCATAAATTAGATGTGTCTTCCTTTTTTCAGTACCGCGAGACACGTTACCTTTTAATTAACCACCTCTTTAAAATGATTTTATGAACATATCGAAAGAGTCTCTTTCCTTTTATGGGGTCCGATGATTCATTATCATTTTACAGCACCAATTCAGGGGAACTTATTCTGATCCAATTAATATCATATCCCGGTTCTTCAGGATCCATTTAACGCTGTAATGTTATAGGATTAAGCAAGCTATGTATTGCCGCATACACCCAGGCACGACATTTCCTACTGAGGTCAGAGCTGTAAAAGTATATTAACCCTTTAAAGACGAAGCCTATCTGTTTTATATAAGGACTCAGTGCGTACCGCGCTGTAAACACTCTCGACTTCGGTTATAAAAACAAGTCTCTTAATGTTTTATGAGGCAAAAGTTGCTGTTTGTTCTGAGATCCGTACAAAACACATAAACACAATGTGGGCACCACGTAGAATTTTTTAATGTTAAACCTGGTTGTATGTAAAGTTACCGCTAGGCTTTAAAAGGTTAATATGCTGCACCTATTCTGACATCTACGTCTAGGTATCCAAACTGTGTCAGGATTTCAGACCAAGCTTCTCTATCTCACAGGATTGCCTTCTCCAAAAGTGCTTTTTGAAGAGTTTCTGAATTCAGACACTTTCATTGTGAATCAGTGAGCCTCCCATACTTCCATTGTTGGAGGCACATAGCGCGAACGTTCTTATCACTTTCTTTCCTCCAAACTTTACACATTTCTACGAAGAAAATTAGCTTAACCTTGTACATCAATATGGTATAATTTACAGCTTTTTAATAAAAATTCCCAGTATAGTGATTTAGATATCTTAAAGATATAATAAATGATTTATACGAACTTTCAAATTTGGGACACTTTTATTTGCTTTATATTAAAGGCATATGGAAGCTTGTCTTAACAGGAGAGGCTGTGAAACGACCAGACATTCTGTCAACACAACATTTAATCTTAAACTCAAAAGAGAGATACATGTTTCGCTTACTAAAAGGGGGGCTATCATCAGGCTGTACATAAAAGGTAGTAAATGGCAATATTTGCAACTGAAATGTATTGCTTGAAGGCTGAAACTTCATATTACTTGGTTCTAATCACCATAGGCACGGTAGGCACGGAGACTTGAAGTGTTCACTGTTGTGTTTAGAATGTGGGAAATAAATGTAGACATTAAGTAAGTCTTATAATCTTCATTAGGCGTTGTCCATTAAGAACTCAAAATATTGAATAATGCACACGTCAAATGCTTAATCGACCATCAAGTTATTACATGCATATATATATTAATATATAATATATAATATATAATATATAATTATATATATATTAATGTCTGAGTTCAACCTAATCAGATATTCTCCTAATCTACTACTGATCACACAATACACACAAGATTCTAAGCAACTACATACACACGTCGTCTCTAATGGAAATTGATACACCGCCTGTCGGCTTAATTACATGAATAATATGGTTTTAATATAGAAGATACTCAGCTACACGCAACTACTTACACGTTTTACATAAACACTGTATTTTACATACTTTATCTCCCAAGTTCTTGTGTGCTATGTTTCATTGTAAACATATACTGTGAGCTGTGAGTTCTCAAGCTATAAATTGCAGGTGTAAACATTGCCATTTACCTTCTTTTATTTACCTACAGCCTGCTGATGGTTACCTTTAGTAGCCGAAACATGTAGCTGTCTTTTGACATCAAACTCTGCATGTTGGTTTTATAGTGACACTAGAAGACAACGGAGATGAGTTGCTGTAAAATTAAGGCGAGAGATTGTCTCGAGTTATTTCAGATGTAACTTTTCGAACGAATTCGTACGGTGCATTGAAGAAAGTTTAATTAATTAATTAATTAATTAATTCACGCAGTCTGTCTTACGACAGGTCCATAGCCTCTTCCAAAGCGAGTTCTCCACAGTGTGATCTAGTATTTTCTCTTGCAACTTCCAGTACCTTCTCTTTTCTTTAAGGTCATCCACTAACTGCTTACTTCTTCTTCGTCGTCTTTCCGTTCGAAATTTTATCTTCCGTTCGATAACATGTTTTAGGAGACATTTCTTACGCAAGATATGACCAATCCAATTAGCCTGTCTTGGTTTTATTGCATGTAGGGTGTCGTTTTCCTCCTTAACTATACGTACAAGTTATCTATTTGAAAATGAAAATAAAATAAATTAAAATTACACTGTAATAAATAGCAACTTTGAAAGACTAGGGCTTTGTCAGTAGTGCAAGGAATTGTCTGGTTTTGAAAGATAATTTGCTGCTATACCGGTTCCACGATATTGCACAGCTACACTGACGTCCTCAGCCGTATTCACTGATTTTTGTACTTCAGCTTTTCCTGGCAGTAACTGCTGAATACAGAGATTGATTTTATTCGTATTTGAGTTTGTGGGTGCAAGAATGGCTTATTTACAGAGACACTTGTGGTACACTTGATGATTTGTTTTGATACATTTTGATTACATTTGATGATAATGTGTTTGAGAAAGTGTTGTTTTTCATTTCGTAACTTTGTGATTTGAGGCTTCCGCCGCGATGCTGATAAGATCTGCGCTCCTCTGGGTTGTTACTCATCGTAGAATGGTAATCCGTTACCGACGTTTCGGGGCAATATATCGTTCCCATCTTCAAGGGTCAACAAGTCCAAGAATTCTTGGGCTTAGCCCTTGAAGATGGGACCGATACATTGTCCCGAAACGTCGGTAAAGGGTTACCATTCTACGCTGAGTAATATCCCAGAAGAACGCAGATCTCATTTCCTCACTTGGTTTTACAGTACGGCAAAGTGTTTTTTGAACATTGATTAATTTATTGGACAGACTAACTTTTATTTTTGTCTCACCAGAACTGAGTAAATTCTGTTCAAATTTCCCAGCTGACATTTTGCAACGCATGGGGAATCAGCATGTTGTTTGTGAGTTTGGGTTTTGTAGAGTCTTGCAACCACTCTAGCAACGACAGAGCTTTCGAAACTGACGAATCAAAAGGTACTTCACCACCTTCTTCACTGTTGTAGGAAATACGTGAATAACCAAGTAACGAACCAAGTAAGCAAGGAAAGAAATAACGAAATAAAATAATTTTTAAAGCCATGTAGCTAGCCTCTTTGTGGTGTAGATTGTGTTTTGGTGTGATGGCGTTGTGTGGAATGAGCTGTATTGCCAACGTTTCGGAAGAACTTGCTGCTTCTATCTTCATGATCGAAGTCAAGAGCTTCCAGTGTGTGTCTCACTTTAAATTTTTATAAAAAAATTATTTTACCTAATTAGTTACGACAAATGTACTGTTATGGCAGTTGGGCCTAAACCCCTGTCACCTGGATCGTATTTTTATTGCTTTTGTATTACTGCGAAAGAATCCATGTGTCTTTGTAGGTAAGAGGATGCACTTTACCATTTTTCTAATCGAAATGTTCATAGGCCCTGTACACACATGGATTTATCATATGGCTCAATATTGAAAAGCCATGGTCGCTCCTGACTCTTAAAGCATTGATGAAGACAGGAGAAGCGTGTTTTTAAAGAAGGTTTGGTTACAAAGCCCGTTATGAATTTCTGAAATTTTAAGATTTTTCATTTCCCGAACTCTCGACTGAACAAGGATGGCTATCTCTTGTGATATTAATTAATTAATTAATTAATTATGGTGTATTTACATATATAAAATTAAATATTTGTAGTACCCTTAGCTTTAGACTCAGTGAAAAATTTCGTTACTAATATACTCCGTACGTTTTCGTAATGCCATATTCTATGGACAATTCCAGTGTTTTAACACATTGGAATGAATTATTGCATTGCTTTTGGTGCAGTGAGTGGTCGTATTTAATTGCCGCTGTTGTTTCTTGTCGTGTGGTTCCTGACAGCTTGAAACGCAAGCAGACGGGGAAGCAAACGCTATCATCGTGAGCGGTAACAGACGTTAAACGCTTCAAGTACTTCCTTTCTGTCGCAGAAATTTATGAAGCCTGAGGGTCAAAATTGTGTGTGCCAGGCATTCACTCTGTCAGCTGTAGTGTTGTAACAAGGTAGAAAGTTTCCCCAAAAGGAGAGCAGTACAAATTTTCTGTCAAATCAGGCAGTGTAAACCCTCTGTTCATTGGCTGAGTTCGGTCCTTGAGAACTGCTTGTAAGGAGAAAACCCTTAAAACAAATACCGTTTCCCATTATTCTCCACTTTAATATTTTAATTGGTTCCAAAAGTAAAAAATTTTCACATTTGACTTCCCGTTGTGTTTGTATGTGTTACAAGGCATTTATCATTCGCCATCGATATACAAAAATGAACTTGAACTAGTGGTGACACAGTGACTGCGGTCACTCTGTCACCATCATAACAAAACAACGATTTTATTTCCCGGACGAGGCCAATACCCAATACTTATTAGACCGCGGTCTAAGGTTAAGTCTGCGGCCGAGCGCTTGCTGGGATCGTGGGTTCAAATCCCACCGGGGGCATGGATTTTTTTCTTTTATACAGTGTTTGTGTTGTCAGGTAGAGGTCTCTGCGACGGGCCGATCCCTCGTCCAGAGGAGTCCTACCGATTGTGATGTGTGTCTGAGTGTGATCAAGTGAAAATAAACAACCTCGACACCCACTGTGAACAAACAGGTAGAAGAGGGAAGGACTACGAAACGACACGGATAACTATATCCTGCAGTTGACCTAAACAGTACAAACAGTTTGATTGTCTTAATGAAGACGGGCTGTGTTCTCTGTGAGGTACCGTCTAAATTTTCGCTGTTGATTAGGTACTCTTTTCACTTCGGGTCCGTGCTATGGCACACGCGGTTGGTCGCCGAAATTTTAGTGCGGGTTTTCGGGTTCGATGACGAACCAGTCTGTATTTGATGTGGTTGAAAAGTGTTACTGGAAAAGGTTTTCTCCCAATATTTCTAATTCCCCGGTCAATGTGATCCTACCAATGCGCCATATTAATCTTCATCTACATGTTACTCTTACCCGGACAAGTGGGCTAAGCTTGGAAAACTTACAAAATTCTTTTTCGGAAATCAGGCAATGTGGGTTACAAAAACACCCCACAGTCTTCTTAACTTAGACAATATACGTTGCAGAGTAACCAGCTTTATGCGGCTGCCATTTTACTTCCAGGGACAAAGGTCCGCAGTGCCCACTGGTTTTCAAGGCTCTGTGGTTTTTACGGACCGTCTGGACAACCTGTGGAAGAAGGCAATCCGTGCCTTTGCAGGGTATCCAATACACGTTATTTTTTCTATGACAAATTTCTATGAAGAATGTATTCTATTATAACCAGAGTTAACCCATACTTTCAGGAATTTTGGCAAGTATATATATATATATATATATATATATATATATATATTTATGTATATATTGCTGCACTATCAAAAGCAATCGGTTTGCGTTCGGATGGAAGGAGTCCCCGAACTCTACAGCACAGCATCGTCCTCATTGTGAATGAGAGCCAGGCTGTGTTAAGATGGCGACGATGCGCAACAAAAGGAATATGAATGCCACACTGAGTTATATCACAACCACGCGTCATTCAGTTTGCCTTTTATTTTTTATCTCACTTCTGCACTGCCGAATCTCGCATCCAATGTGCACAACATTCACATATTGCACAAAGGAAGTTTCTCACAATGGAGAATGCACGATTTTCCCCCGACTTTTGGTAACAGGTATTTTATGCTGAGTGATTGAACACGTAGAATAAGTTTTGCGTGGTTAGCACTTTCCGCGTTGATCATGTCATTGCTTAGCATTTTACAGCATAACACAGCCTCTTAATGACAGTTACTTTGTGAAACACAATTAATCAGGTGATATTGTCGACGGTGTGCAAAGTTGTAGTGTTTTCAGGCTACCGCCGCGATGCAGATGCGTTCTGCGCTCTTCTGGGCTATTACAAAAGGTCGAGTGGTAATCCTTTACCGACGTTTCGGGACAACCTATCCGTCCCACCTTCAATGGTCAAAAAGTCCAAGGATTCTTGGACCACTCGACGCTTCGCAGTAATCACAGACGAGCGCGGGTATCACATGTAGTAAGTTTTGGCATGAGCAACGCGTAGCTAGATTTTTCTGGCGTCAAGGGCGAATAACCGCAGTGGCCGTTCCTGACAGAACTTATGAAATTAAAAAAGTTAGAATTATGTATTTATTTCCCTGTTATTGGTAGAAATAATTTGAAAATTGTTATGAGCAGAAATTCAAATTTTTTTCCTTTTAAAGTATTCATTTTGTTGCCCATTTTGCTGCCCGGAGCTGCCGCCTCCCCGCCCCGTCAGCTACGCACCTGTGCATAAGTGTAAAGTGAGAGTATATACCGTTGCTCGGCATGTAAATACAATAAGATTTTCGTTAAACAACAACACATACCTTCAGTTTGTTGTACGCAGCCTTTGTGTGCTTAAAGTAGCGGCCAACACCTCGTTCAGACCTCGTGTATGAAAGAATGCAGTGCAGTGCAAAGGTTGTATGCCGCGTCCTCTTTCTTTGTGTTCATTTATTATTATTATTATTATTATTATTATTATTATTTCTTACTGCAATTGGGTTTTCACCCGGTGGCAACAGTCTTACACCAGTACAGACACCACAATACAATAACACATACATAAACGGAACAGCACAAATTACAGTACACGTATTGGCAGTGCACCCACACAATACAATGTGCCTACACTAATACAATATACCTACATAACAACAATATACCCACACAAATACAGTATACGTACACAATATACAATGCAAACAAAATATACCCACACGAAAACAATATACTTACACAAATAAAATGCAATACTATATACACATACAAATAGAACGTAATATTCCCACACAAATACAATATACGTACACAATATACAATACAAATACAATATACCCACACAAAAACAATATACGTACACAAATACAATACAATACTATATACCCATACAAATACAACGTAATATTCCCACACAAATGCAGTATACGTACACAATACAGTATACCCTCACAATTACGATATAACTACACAAATACAATGTACCCCCCCCCCCCCCACACACACACATGCGGTGTGGTTATTGAATTTCAATGTGCATGTTTACGCGAAGCAACTGTTGCTCCGTCTCTTGAGTAGGAGGCTGGGCGGTCTCTTAATTGTCGAGAATAACTTTAAGGAAAACTTCTTCAGTAAAGCTGGAAACTCCGGATGTATAACACGCGCCCAAGCAGTGACAAGTAGGCACGCGAACGGCAGCACTGCAGCAGGTGAAGGGCTGTGAAGCTGTTACCATAGTGGTGAAATCGAAACAGCGAATGGTCAATAGATGTAGCACTCAATATAAACTGAGTTTATTAGTAAATTCTATAGTATTTTTACCGTGCATGTTCTTGCAGTCATCACTTCAGCCAACTCACGCACTGAATAAAACACATTCGTAAGCGATTATAAAAACGGCTGCATGTTTCGGCATCGAGGTGCCGCCATCAGGGGGCCGTTCGGTACAAAGGAATGTAGAGCCAACATTTCAATACTGTTAATATTACAACGTTGTGGATTTATGATTATTAGTTTTATGTATTTTATAATTTTATTGTTCAATATTTTAACCACTCCTGTAAAAGCGGGGTAGCACGCTATGGCGCAGTTGGTTGAGGCACGGTCCTACAAGCTGGAAGGTCGCGGGTTCGATTCTCGATGGTGTTATTGGCAATTTTCGTTGACATAATCCTTCCGGCTGCACTGTGGCCCTTGGGTCGACTCAGCCTATAACAGAAATAAGTGTCAGGAATATTTCCTGGCGGTAAAGACGGCCGGTGCGTAGGGCTGACAACCTTGCCACCTTCATGTGCCGATTGTCTAGAAATCTGGGAGCCTCGACCTCCTGGAACCCTCAGGGCCTGTCCAGGTCTGTAATGGGACTGCTTTAACTTTACCTTTACCTTTACCTGTAACTAGACTGGTATGTTAGATCTACATTCCTTTGTATCGAAGGGCCCCCTGATGATGGCACCTCGGTGCCGAAACATGCAGCGGTTTTTATAATAGCTTACGAATGTGTTGTATGCAGTGCGTGAGTTGGTTGATGTGGTGACCGAATTTATTAGGAGTTTGGCACTATCAATGGAAGAATCATACGTGTATCACGCAGTCTCCGTGCGTGATGCATACTTACATTTTATGACAGATGAACGCTCTGATTACAAAAAGAGGCATTTGACTATTAGTGCGGGGATTCCCGCAACCTTCGGCGTAATATTTTTTTTTCCGTGGTGCAACAGCCCCTAGTGGGGCCAGGGCCTCCCCATTATCGAGGCTTCACGATCACACTGAGACGCGCCACACTCGGTAGGACTCCTCTGGACGAGTGATCGGCCCGTCGCACAGACCTCTACCTGGCAACACACAACACTCAAACGAGACAGACATCCTTGGCCCTGGCGGGATTCGAACCCGCAATCCCAGCAAGCGAACGGTCGCATACGCACGCCTTAGACCGCGCGGCCACTGAGATCGGCCAGCGTAATATAGTGACGGAAGTTTTGAGGCGTCTTATGATTGGCTATTGATAGACTTTGCCGGTATTATTAACATAGTAACGCAATCACGTTGAGATGGCGTTTGGTTATGGGAAGGGATGAAGAAATAGCGGAAGATTTAAATGAAAACGCTGAAAGAGATCTTTATAAAAGAGTTGCAGTAGTTATTTAGAGATTTTTGAAGCCCACTTTTGAATAGCTAGGACGCTCCTGCTTCACATCTGTTACCTGAAAGTTCCTATCCTGAGTTATTCAAAAGATTGTGGGTACTGCAATCATATTCCAAGCAGATCTGCGCTCGTCTGCGATATGACGCGTAATATGGTAATTGTTTACCGACGTTTCGGGACAACATATCGGTCCCATCTTCAAGGGTCACGAGTTCTATTCAAAGTAGTAGCTTAAATTACCTTACGTACAGAATATTAGAATCCCTCTACAAGTTTTTCTTTCTGTCCGTGTGGACACATGAAAAGCTTGAAAACTGATTAACGGATTGTCGTGAAATTTGACATTGTAAAATGAAACGAACTTACCAAGGTGTTTAAGTTTTCACTTAGATCTTCCAATTTTAACGACAACATTACGGAAAGTTCTCCGTGCGTCTATGCTTGCATCTCGAGCACAATTCGCGAAGCTGAAGATGTGCCAAACAAATTTTATAAAGAAGGCTGAACACACACGTTCTATCCTTCTGTATTTTTTCCTCTAAGTCTTGTCGCTTTTAGCTTTCTGTACCTTGACGCAAGGTGCATATAGGATTTTGGTGGGAAAACCTGAGGGAAGGCGACCACTTGGGAGACCCCGGCGTGGATGGGAGGGTAATATTGAAATGGATCTTCAAGACGTGGGATGAGGAGTAATGGACTGGATTGAGCTGGTTCACGATAGGGACATGTGGTGAGCTCTTGTGAATGCGGTAATGAACCTCCGGGTTCCATAAAATGCGGGGGATTCCTTGACTAGCTGAGAAACTGTTAGCTTCTCAAGAAGGCCTCTGCTCCATGGATTAGTCAGTTAGTTCGTTAGTTAGTTAGTTAGTTAGTTAGTTAGTTAGTTAGATATTACATTGACGCACTCGGAATATATTAAAAAATCAGAAATGATTTTCGGAAAGTAACCAATTTCGCACGTGACAAAAAATCTCCGCTCTAATTAGACATGGTTGAAATCATATTTACGTCATCCCGTTAGTGCAATAAATTAATAAAATTTGACATTAAAGCGTGTGTTGAACAACTTACATCAGTGGTTCCCAACCTGAGGTCGCGACCCAAATAAAGGTCGCGGGGCGTCTGACATAGGATTGCGAGGGGTTTTCATGGCGAACTCGATGATTGTGAAAACAAAATTCAAAATTTTATACCTAATTCAAAAAGAATGATGGAGAAAATCTGATTTTTGAATCTGTGTTTTTAATTTTGAACACACTGGATCACATGTTCATTGCTTTAAAAGTTTTTATTTATAAGCAAATGATTTGTCTAACCGAACATGTGTGAGATATTTAAACAAAGATTCGTTTCTTGCTTGTTTTGTGTATTTAATATTGTCCCAAAAATATTGGATTTAACATGTAACTTTAAAAATTTAATACTTTTTTTCAAATAAGTGGCAATGTTATGTAGCGTTCGAGAAAAGGCATTAGTATTAATTTATTTAAGGTAAATATCACTGACTGTTGCTGTTTCCATGGTAGGGTCCCGGGTCACATATAGTTTTCTACTTTAGGGTCGCACACACACACACACACACACACACGCGCGCGCGCGCACGCACGCAAACATAAAAGTTGGGAACCGCTGATTATATAAAAGGATTTTTTGACCCTTGACGATGGTACCGATAGGTTCTCCCAAAACGTCGGTGCATAATTACAACTATACGTTGCGTAAGATCCCAGAAGAGCGCAGATATTAAGCAATATAAATATTCAGCTTTCTTGTAATATTTGTGTAAAACAGGGGACATTGAATCCTTAATATTTATCCTCCATCCTTTCGATACATAATTTTGTCTTCCGGCCAGTTTGAATAGACGCACGTAACAGCTAACAGAAGGAGTTACTTATGGATTTAATGTTTGTTTGCTGTATGTTAGAGGTTAATCTTAGTGTTAATTATTCAGTTCAGTGAAGGGCTTAATCCACGGATGGACATAAATGCTGATCGCCGTTTCCTCGTGGTCTAAAGCGTAGGCCTGCGACCACTTAATTTTAGGGATGTCGGGTTCGAATCCATTCGGGGCATGGATGCTTGTCTTTTGTAAATATGCGTTGTACAGGTAGAGGCCTCTGCGAGGGCCGATCGTTCGTCTGGGGGAATCCTGTTGAGTCTGTATGTGTTCATGTGTGTGACCAGGTGAAATAATAACACTTTCCACCTACAATGAGTACGTAGAATTGGTACGACTAAAAAATATATACATTTTGAAAGTGGACACGTAGTACAGTCAGCTACAGAATATTAACTCTCTTCCTCAAATTAGCTGCAGTTTCCTCTTCATATATGTAATTTTGAGCCCATGGCTGTTGGCATGTCATTTTAATTCATTTTGTTGAATGCGTCTGTGAAACGTACGCCATATACACCAAAGCCCTCTTAGGCGCGTGGGCATAGTCGCGAAAATTCCCTGTTATCTTCTTCATGTCGTATCCGTCGTTCTGTCTGTCCGTCCGTCCTTCTGTTCGCATGTTTGAGCGCGACTCCTACTGGACGGATCTCAGTGAAATTTCATATCGGGGAACTTTTGGATATCTGTAGAGAAAAACAAATTTTACTAAATTCAGACCAAAGTATGGGGCACTTTACATGAAACCTAAGTAAGTTTTATTGTTGCCGGCGACATTAAGTGACCCTAAAAGCGCTGTCTTGAATGGATACGGCATCAGGCTGTTAGGATGGCCGAGGAGGTATAAACATGATGCGCGGGCGCCACAACGTTGCCTTGTGCATACGTTGTCCGTTTTGTTTATACCAGCAGCAGTTCTGATACTTTGAAAGTGTGTAAATGGGGTCTCATTAATTTGGACATGTTTAGAGTTTGTGTTTCAAAGGTACATATTTGAATTACAACGAATTAAAACTGACACACGTAAAAATGAATAGATTTTGAAATACGAGAGAAATGTGATGATATTAGTGCCGACAAGCTGAACGCAGGAGTAATGGAGAGAGACCGATCCCAGTGGCCGCGCGGTTTAAGGCGTGGCTATGCAGCCCTTCGCTTGCAAGGGTTGTGGGTTCGAATCCCTCCGGGGGAATGATTTTTTTTTATCTTGTACAGTGTTTGTGTTGTCAGGTAGAGGTCTCTGCGACAGGCCGATCTCTCGTCCAGAGGAGTCCTACCGACTGTGGTGTGTGTCTGAGTGTGATCAAGTGGAAATAAACAACCTCGACACCTACTGTGAGTAGGTAGAAGAGGGAAGGACTACGATGAAAAACAAAGGCACAAATATTCATGTATTTCACCTATCACTGAGCAGTCAGGCTGACCAACGAGCACACTATCTGGCACGTTCCCTCCTTTATTGTCGCCAGATTTTAAATTCGTAAATACTTTCCACAAAAACACAAGGTTTTAAACAGACTATAGGCCTTCCCTGGCGATGCCGGTGGCCGAGCTAAGTCGTGGGTCTACGGCCGCTCACTTGCTGGGATTGCGGGTTCGAAACCCGCAGGGGACATGGATGTCTGTCTCTTGTGAGTGTTGTGTCTTGTCAGGGAGAAGTCTCTGTATCGGGCCGATCACTCGTCCAGAGGAGTCCTACAGAGTGTGGTGTGTCTGAGTATGATCGTGAAGCCTCGATAATGAGGAGGCCCTGGCCCACTGGGGGCTGTTGGGCCATTGGAAAAAAAAAAGAATTATTGTAGAAATCGCTACACAAGGGTATTGTTAGTAGGCTGTGGGATGAACAACGGATGAACTGTGGTTCGATTCCAGTTGGTGCAACAAATTTTTCTCTTCTGCAAGATTTGTGGACCGTCGCTGGGGTTCTAAATTATAAGGGCGCTTCCGAAAGGGGGTGAAGCAGCTGGGTGCTTATGTTGACCTCGTTCTAGTGTTGATGTTAAAAGTGAGTGGAGTTTTACCTTTACTGTCCCATACACTTTCATGGCATGTACCTGGACGACTTTAACCTTTTAAAGCCTAGCGATAACTTTACATACGACCAGGTTTAACATTAAAAAATTCTACGTGGTGTCAAAATTGCGTTTATGTGTTTTGTACGGATCTCAGAACAAACAGCAACTTTTGCCTTATAAAACATTAAGAGTTTCGTCTTTATAACCGCAGTGGAGAGTGTTTACAGCGCGGTACGCACTGAGTCCTTATATAAAACAGATACGCTTCGTCTTTAAAGGGTTAAATTTTCTATTGTATGTGACATTTTGGAGAAAATGGGTGACGGCAAGTTCTTGAAAAAAGCTTGGATTGCGAACCCACAATATGAATAAATAAGAATAATGAGGCTGGTGCAGACATTATGGTTCATAATTCATATTGCAGTTTCTTATTCTGATAGCGCATGTGGGAATGGCTGTGAAGCTGCTGACCAACTGGGCGACACACTGCACAATGAAGGCTCTACAGAATGGATGCAATTATAGGTTATTTATTCTATTATAACACCCAGTTATAAAACGCGATTTTGAGAAGTTAATATCAGAATTAATCCTGGATTTAAAAATTCAGGACCGTTATTCTTTTAACATTTATTGTTGTATTTGGCAGAAATTCGCCATACGTGCTTTTAACACCCTGTAGGTTAAGAGTAAGTTGAATCGTGTGTAAAGATTCAGCTGGTAAAACGCAGGAAACAGACTCTGTCGAGATTATAAAAAACCGTCCAGTCGATATTGTGTAGACCAATAGTCGATGTTCTTGCTGAGTGCTATATGAAGCACAGATACGCGCCGTGAGTAGAACGTAACGTGTTTGAAATGTTAAACCCGGCTGTAGATACGAATAGTAACCCCTGAGCCTTACAGGTTTTGAACACTACTGCTGCCACCATTGACAAGTATGTGTGTGGGTTTTAGTGCATGTGCCCCCACTAGCATGACTTCCTCTGTGTTTGCCTAGCTTGTGGGATTACAAACGCAGCTGAGCTGAAGTTTTATGGGGTCACCTTATCAAGCAAAGTCAGGCCCTCGGGTCAGTACAAACGTGATGTAATAATCCGTCCGAGATTGGACTTATCACGCCTTCACATCCTTTCATGGAACCCCACATCTTGACCGCCTTACGTTATGCAGGATTCCTTACAAACTGATCAGCGCCCCGATATTTGATGGTTTAATTTCATGTGTGCAATTAATCTTCCGATATTCCGTAATCCATTTTTAAACCAGTTTTTACTTTGTGTATATACAAAATTAACCCTTTAAAGACGAAGCGTATCTGTTTTATATAAGGACTCAGTGCGTACCGCGCTGTAAACACTCTCCACTTCGGTTATGAAAACCGATCTCTTAATGTTTTATAAGGCAAAAGTTGCTGTTTGTTCTGAGATCCGTACAAAACACATAAACGCAATGTGGACACCACGTAGAATTTTTTAATATTAAACCTGGTGGTACGTAAAGTTACCGCTAGGCTTTAAAAGGTTAATCTTGTAGAAAACAGCCCTTAGTTTACCGTCGAAATGTCGCAAGTGATGAAATGCTTGCACGTGTTTGTCTAAAATCATCTTAAACTGCAGCAGTCCGTTGTGTTGAACATCACGATGTACAATGAAAACCAGGTTTTCTAGTCAACACTGGGTTGTATAAAATTATTACACGAAAAATATTTACACGAATTTAATTTTAGTAACAAAGGAGTTCACATTTCACTGTTTCCGCAGTGTCAGATTCGTATATTGCATGCGGGTGTATGAATAAACATCTGTCGTGGTTCTGCGTGTACTGATGTTCTCCTGCACCCCGTCGATTGCTACAAAATTTGAGATGATAAACTTAATGTGTGTAGATATGCCAGGGTTTATTTTTATGTACGGATATTTTTATTACCCTAAGTTTTCATTCTGTAGTTGTATTGTAGGTAAGTATTCTACATGGCCTGAAATTTGCGCCTGTTTATGTTATATAACCTATTGACAGTTATATGTGTAAATGTCATCAGTAAGGAATGTGATTATAGACTTTATCGCCTCACTTGTCACTTATCGATTACAGTTCGGCCCTATGTTTTTGTACAGACCCTCTTTTGAAAGGATTTTGGCTGTAGTTTGTGCAAACCTCGTGTAAATGTAATTATTTTGTTTGTACCTGTCTCATACTTAACCTTTATCCTGCTAATGTGGAATATATGGTGAGCTGCTAATAATGCCAGCACCACTAATGTGTAATATTTGGTGACCTACATTTGGCAACGCTGAAAGGAGCCTCTTTGTATCGTACTTGTTGATATTTCGTTACTTTATTTGTTGTATGTATTTCATTGTTTGTGCGCTTTAATACGAAACCGTAAGTTCTAATTTTGCAGAACATATTTTTGACGCTGTACGTTCCTTTGGGAACAGAAGACGTAGTGTCAGTGTTCGGCATAACAAAGGCGGAACGCCAAATGAACGCGATTGATAAACATACATTTATAAAACCAACAACGAAGCTATTCAACTGAACAGTAGACATACTGTGTACGTACAGTCATTCCGAACACCACTTTGGTGCTTTGGGATAAACTATTCATAGCAGAACGGGAGCTCTGTAGCACTTCACTCCCCTCACCCTCCGCTCCGCTTTCCACAGGTAGCAGTCCGTGGCTTAAGAACACGTTAACCAGATAGTCCATGCTTGCAGATAGAGCAGTACACGTTGTAAGTAAAAAGACAGACAATGTTCGTATGACGTAACATTGGGGTGCGTTTGCGTAACTGTTTTTGCCGTGCGAAAGGAATAAATGTTACGTATTCTGAGTGTGTTTTTGTAGTTTTAGCTATCCAGCATGCAAAGCGCATATGCCGTATTATATTGCCGTCTGTTGACTGTGTGGCTGTACCACATTTTTCAACATTATCTCAAAAAACGGCACGATTTAAAAAAAATTACTAACATAAAGTGTGTGTTTTGATTTTTTCCACAAATTTGGCTGAAATATTTTTCATTCTACGAACAATTCAGTGATGTGACGTAGGTCTTTATGTAAAGTACCCGTTATTCTTGTCACATTTTAATGAATTTGAATTATCTCGACAGATTTTCGAACGTTACTCATTTGTGACGAAGTCGATAGCCGCTTTTCGCGATTTTGCGAAAAGCGGCTAGAAAGGAAATCCGATATTAACAGACAGAATAACTAAAGCAAAAATGATTTATACTAAAGGTGTTAGGTATTAGAGAGATAAAACAGTTTCTGAAGAACGTTTTCACAACATATAAGTAAAATTCTTTTGAAAGAGATCTATGCAAGAACATAGGGCCATACTCTAATGGATAAGTGATGCAATATATCAGGTGACGTACGGCGATGCTTACAAATATAATTCTAAACACAGTATGTATTGTAAATAGGTATAAACTCCAGGCTACGCATGTGGTCCTGTAGAGTATTCAATGACAACACAACTACAGGTCATACATCCCCATGCAGCAACAATATAAGCACATAACAAGAAATCCTCACATGTCTACACATATGAAGTATATCAACCAAAACTGTATAGTAATCGACGTGACGGTACGTAAGTGTATAGTCATACACTTACGTACCGTATATTCATACACTTGCGTACCGTCATGGCGTTCTGTTATATAGCTGGATTCAATTGGTTGTGTTTAGAAAAACACATCTGATAAGGAATGCAATACATTCGATGTATTTCTGCAACATGTTTCGGCCTATTTGTTTGGCCATCATCGGTTACTTGTATAGTGCACATAAAGAAGAAAATTCCCTCAGGATGAGGCCTCTCATTTACATGTTTACAGGAGAGGTCTTGTCCTGAGGGAATTTGTTTTTTAATTTATCAGGTCTCACACATTTAAAATATATACCTGTGTATTTTATTTTGAGTTTTAAAGTCATGTGTTTGAATGCCTGAGGATGGTCAGTGCGACCGAAACGTGTGGCATATATTGACGAAACTAATATTTGCTGTGGCTGATGGCATCACGTATACCAGTTTTAATTTCTCTGCTTCTCCACACTGGCCATATGCCCTGCGCATTTAATTTTCTTTCACTTGATCACTCCAATAATGTTTGATGAAGTTACAAATCATAAAGCTCGGCATTATTCATTTTTCTCCAATTTTTTCCTGCTTCCTCCCTCGTGGCTCGAAATGTTTTACCCGGCACCCTCTTCTAATACACCTTCAAGTTTCATTCTTCCTTTCATGTGCGAACGCAAGTTTCATACCAGTATATAGCAACAGGCAAAATACATTTACGTATACTTTAATATTTTCATTCTCAGATAAGAAACAGAGGACACAATTTTATGGACTGAGTGCTAGGAGGCATTCCCTGAATTTGTTATGCTCCTAATTTCCTCACGCATTCAATTTTGATTTACCTGAATGTTTGAACGTTGCCGCCTCTGGAAAGCACTTTTTAGCCGCAACATGAACACACTGTGTGGACAAAGGACTGTGTTTTTTTTAATGTTAAATGTTGGAATATATAGTAAGATACATGCCCTAGGTCATGGGTGTCCAACATTTAAATGACAAAAAATCGCACCCCGTATTGTGGGCAGGTTCCGGCACCACACGTGTAAAATCTCAGTAAGTGTTGTACCTAACCGTCTAAATGATTGTGTATGGTTGGCGTAGACGTAATCTACAAATGTGGCCGCTGGTTGCGTTATAAAACATGGCGGGGCGCGTGTTGGAGACCCATTCCATAAGGTTCAGCGCACATATAAACAAATTACGTGTGGAAAGTGTTTGTCCAGAGCGTCATCGGCATATCATGATATTCGCAGCCTGCTTGGAAGGGACATATTTATGTCCGTGTGCACAAAATTGCGCGTCATGTCTCTGCCTTGAACGAAACTGATCAGTTTTATGTGTGGGGATATTACGGCCGTGACTCTGAGACCTACTGTGATTTCAGGCTACGGCCGCGATCCTGACTAGACCTGCGTTCTTCTGGAACATTACGCATAGTATGTCACAAGAACGCTGGTCTTATAAGGAATGCTGTTTAACCCTTTAAAGACGAAGCGCATCTGTTTTATATAAGGACTCAGTGCGTACCGTGCTGTAAACACTCTCCACTTCGGTTATAAAAACCAATCTCTTAATGTTTTATAAGGCAAAAGTTGCTGTTTGTTCTGAGATCCGTACAAAACACATAAACGCAATGTGGGCACCACGTAGAATTTTTTAATGTTAAACCTGGTGGTATGTAAAGTTACCGCTAGGCTTTAAAAGGTTAAGGGACAGGACGAGGTGTGTGTTGATAGTAATATATCGACGTTTCGGAGCTGTTTTATACCTACATCTTCAGTATAAAAGATAACGTCACATTACATCGTGACAACCTTCCGTACACAGTCTCAGGTTACTTTTGTTTTGAGATCTATTTTCAGTTTCTTTTAAGTCTTTATTTTTCCTAAGTTACCCCTTCTTCCGTGCGACGGGATGGCTCAGTCGGTATAGCGACTCTCTACGGGCTGGAAGGACCAGGGATCGAATTCCGTTGGGGGCGAGATTTTCCGCGGCCGTCACGACCATCCCTGGGGCGCACCAAACCTCCTGTGCAGCGGGTATCGAGTCTGTTTCCGGGGGTAAAGCGGCCGGGGCGTGGTGTTGACCACCCAGCCCATCTAGTGCCCAGGTTAAAGAAAGAGTAGGGCTACACCTCTACTCCCCTTCTGGGCCTTCATGGCTTGTTGTAAACTGTACGTTTACCTTTACCCCTGCTTCCGTTTTTCCACTACATTTTGTTATAAAACTTTCATTCCCCATGCGTGCTATGTGTCCCAACTTCTCCATCCTCTTTTAATAATACCCTACCAGTACTTTATAATGGTATTTATTGGTCTTTCTCTGTCCTTCAGGTAAATGCATACACAATGCCTTACATTATGCATATACTGCTTTGTTCCACATTGTTTAAGATTTATTATTCAGTAGTTATCTTGCCACCCAGCCGTCGTAAAGTGAGCTACTGGCAGCGTCGTAAACTGATCCTTAAGCAAATATAAATCTTTCACATTAGGGGGTCTCCGTACCTTGACTTATGTTCTCCATGACGTTCCTTAGTTTTAACAGCGAGTAACAACTCATTACATTAGGTAACTCAAGACCTCTTCCTTCACATCCACACGGACCGCTGAGTAACATTCCCATCTACGGCTGTATGGCCTGTGGATCTGACAGCTGTTGTTTGATAAACGGACGGTATGTGCTGGCAGGGGTGTAGGTACGGGGGAGGGGGGTGCAGCCGCTCTAGGGAGCAGAGTAAAAGGGGCGGCAAAATGGGTTGTGAAATTAAAATTTTAAATAACAAATATTTTATGCGCACAACAAATTTGAGATAATTGAGCTAACTGTAGAAGGAAATTCAATGAATACTCGTAATTTTGATTTTTAAAGTTCGTAATTTCTGTTACTCGTGGCTACTGTGATTACTGGCCCCCTGGCGCCGGAAAACTGTGCTACACCACTGCATGCACACACTCACATACACACACACTCACACGTGCATACATACACACATACATACATACATACATACATACATACATACATACATACATACATACATGCATACAAGCATACGCAATATATATGCGTAAATACATATACACTGAAATGGGAGTGGAATGAGTAGTCGGAAATTATGGTACCTCTCGTTGTGACGTTGTGTAGTTTGCCGGGCGATTTCAGGCTTCCGCCACGGTGCAAATGAGATCTGCGCTCTTCGGGGATGTTTCACAGAGTAGAGTGGTAGTTGAGTATCGCCGTTTCGGGACAACCTATGGGTCCCATATTTTTGACCCTTCAAGATGGGGCAGATAAGTTGTCCCGAAAAATCGGTACAGAATTAGTACTCTACGCTGCTTAACATGGCAGAAGAGCGAAGGTCTTTTTTCTAGTCTGTTAGAGGGCTCTTAACGTTTCGGCAGAACCTGCTGCATCTACCGTAAGGGCAGGATTTAAATTCATCAGCTTCCTTCGGTAAATTGGTGTGTAACAAAGTACACGGCGTAACATCCCAGCACTCCGTACATATAAGATCAAGATCAAGGTGCTGCCACAACGTCCGAGTGACGTGTCTCTTTCATAGCTACGTTCTGCTGTTCATTCTGCCTGTACCGGCATCTGGACAGGCGCCCGTACAGGATTTTCCTGAACACGTAACTTCCTCTGCACAGTGCCACTGTGTTAACACACGTATAAGAAAAATAGACATAAAAGAACATAATTTCAACATATGTATAATTAATACTAACCAACCTGAAAGCGAAACCACAGAGTCCTTCGAATAATAACCAAAGAAGTAAGGGTGCGTGTGTTAACCAGAACACCTTCGATAGCTCGGTTATTACAGTGAAAGTGACCACATTTTCCTCTTCCGAATGCTTAGAAATATCTTTGGTGTTATGCCGAAACATGGTCATTACTGTAGGAAGTACCACAATGTACAACACAACGTGTACCAAAGGCACTAAAACATGACCAATCTTTGGATAGCCGTTAAACGTATAGGTGAATGCAGCAACACTAAAAGACACTAACCACACAGCAAGTGCACAAAAAACACTTTGCCACAATGTGGATAGCTGAAACGACGAAATTGCAGCCTTCATACGATGCTGAACTTTCAGAGTTAATAAGGACATGGCACTGACAGAAATAAGAACGGTCTGAACGGCGACAAACAAGTTCTTATGTGAAGAGTCTTGATATGGTAGGATTGTTGAGAAATAAGTGCGAATATATTGCAGTGGTACGTAGACAGTAAGGATCAAAATCGCGTTCACTGTTATGTTCATTACCATAAAATCGCATATGCTAATAAAGGACTTGTGCTTAGCAAATATGGTAAGTATTGTACAATTTAGTATCAGGCCTATTACAATAAATATAGACCTGATTATTGGGTCTATGTAATATCCAAATATTAAATATGTCTTCAAAAGAAAATTATATTGTGGTAGGGAGGAAAATTGCTGCTCATACCTAACAATATCCTGTGATGAAAAACATGTACAAAATCTTCTTTGAGCACAAGTTATCATAAATTTGACTTCCTGATCCATATTTCGAATTATTTCCTTCAGTGCTGCATAGTACAATTGATGGTCTTCTAGAATATCTGTAAGTTTGTCGTAAAAGCTTTGGACAGCCTTCAGCTCGTGTAAGTGAGAGTACTTTGATACATTGTAAATAAAACTGCGTAAATAGTACCCGTTTTCCCTCACTGTGGCGCTCAAAAAATATGCGGCAATGGCTGCAATTTTGTCATTGAATTCATCGAGGCATTTTTCCACTGACTCATCAGTTGTTTTAAAACCAGCGTGTCTGTTGGTAACATTCCATATGATGAAAGCAAGTCTGTCATTCTTAATAAGTTCAGTCCAGGATGTGTTAACACTTGTTATCTGCTCTCCAGTTACGTCTTCAGCCCGTGTCTTGTATATTTTGGCACTGTCGTTGCTTGTGGCGTGTGACTCCAGCAAAAGTTCGTAGTCGGTGACAGATTCCAGTAGCAGTGCGTTGTAGTAACCGGAAGTATTTATATCCTGTCTTTCCGGTAGAAGGTCGGATGTATTGAGGAGTGGAATTTCAGAGAAATTGTGAAGATCTGCGAAGTGGTTGCCAGAAATGTTGCTATAATGAAGGCTGTTAATGTCTGTTGTGGGTGCAGAAGATGCTACTCTGTTACTTGCAACTACCATGAAGTGTGTCTATGAAAGAATACATAGAAGTGTTTAGTCAATATTTCCAAGCGTCGTCTTTGACATTAGAACATTTCAGTCTGCTTAATTTTAATGTATTGCAAAAAATGTATTTTGATAATGCAATCACACGGTAGAAGTCACATGGCATAGAAAAAACATTATTTTTTGTTATACGTTCTTAACTTGGAGCACGTCTTAAGATATTTCGGATCAAGTTGTAGGTCTTAAGACGTGTTCTACTTTATGGCATGAACTAAGTATTTTTTCTTGGGCTGTCATTTATGGCACGTGCCCAGTGTTTGCACAGTGTGCTGTATTTTAGGGCACGTTCCAAATATTTGTACCATGGACTGTAATTTACGGCCTGTACCAGATATTTTTATCATGGGCTGTATTTTACGGCACGTACCAAAATTTTTATCATGGGCTGTATGTTACAACATGTACCAAAATATTTGTACCATGGGCTGTATTTGAACAATGTGTTATCATGTCCTAGTCCTTTGCATTTACGGTACCGTAGGCTTAAATATTATAGCTTCATCGTTATGTAATTGGCTTCAGATCTAGTTATTATTATTATTATTGTTATTATTGTTATTATTATTACGGTATCCTCCCATGATATGCTGGTTGCTGTCATTTGTAATTACTGGTGGTTTGCGAACGCAATTACAAATTTTGTCAGTGTTCATTTTTGAAAACTGAGAATTCTGTGGATAATTTGGCATGTTCCAAGCCTTGACACTGACTGTTGTCTGATAATTGTTTATTATTATTATTATTATTGTTATTGTTATTATTATTTAGGCGGTGGGCTGTTAATTCAGCAAGTTAATTAACAAGAATTGGATTAAATTCTTATTATAAAGTTGGCCTTCTGCACGCCATGAGTGCATAGGTGTGTGTGTGTGTGTGTGTGTGTGTGTGTGTGTGTGTGGGGCATAACTACATATACGTACTTTTGTTTTTAAATTCGTCAGTAGTTAGAGATCAGTGGTTAGCTTCACGTCTCGGCCACTTTACCCCCGGGGAAGTTACGAAAGGCAACCACTGAACAGCATTCTTTGTTTATAGACTCCGAGGCCCAAACAAAACTAATAGGAAGAAGGTGATTACTAGTTTAGAAAAACGCATGGAATATTATACGTATTAAATTAGAATTGCAGTGAACATCAGGTTAATTCGCCTTCGTTTCAACTGATGATTTCATTGCCTCAGAAAATACAAGACTGAAGTGTGCATTATGTATCAATCACGAACTGCTTGCCATCTTTATTTAAAATCATACTTTTTACGTTCATCTTATAATTTAACACAGTCTTTGTGTATCTTAACAAAGTTCTATCACGTGAACTGTAAGATTATGAGATCTCAACCCCACATGAAGGCATAAGTTTTTGTATGGTACTTCGCATTTAATAGGTCCGATGGTGACTTGATTGAAAAGCCTAAACTAGTAAACTGTAAAATTTTTTAAATTTTGTTGCGCATCGCAGTGGTTTAGAATACATACATACATACATACACACACACACACACACACACACACACACATATGTATATCTATATATAGTGGAGAGCAGGCTTTGGGCCGCAGAGACAAGCTGAGCGCCTTGTATTAGAAATATTTTACCCCTGCTCGGAGTCCAAGTACGATTTCTCGGTCAACCAGCCCATTGCCTAGTCAGGGTCCTTACTGAGCTAACCCGGCCCCCAAATCGCTACCTCAACATCATATTCTTTACTTCTTCACTCTAAATCCTTCAGGTGGCGATCGCCCTCCCCCACCCCCAGCCTTTATTCGTTATGTACAGTACACGTTTTCTTGACAGTTGATTCGTCTTGCTAGGGGTAACTGTTTGTGCTTAACAGATTAGGTCAAAATGCCGAGAATATAGTAAGACCGAGACAGATATCACGTCCTCATTGTTGATATTTATCATTTAGGAAGCGTTTTATGGTGATATATTAATATACATGTGGGATGGCATGGTTCCTGTTCTGTATTTCTTATATTGTTTTAAAATAAAAAATCAGTGGGACAGTGTTTGAAAACTGCCCTTTGTGTCGGACCCAGTTCAATAGGTGTATCCCCATGCTTTTGCCTGAGGCTGGAAAGTGATCCAGTTTTCGAAATGTTTTCCGTGCCTGTAGCACCGAGTGATGGCCAAAGACCCAAGACAGCAATTATGGAAAGTTTGATATTTTTGTATAAACCGTTATGTTTTTAACCACATTTCTTACGTTTCTGTACACGCTTCTGACTTCTGTTAATTCTCTGTACGTCCGTTCAGGTTTTTCTATGATTACTGTCATATCACCATCATCGGCGTATAGTTATTTTGTACAGATGATATTTAATGTCTGATGTTAGAACAAAGAGTATTCTGCTTGAAAAACTTGCTGTGCGTAGGAGGTGTTTAGTTTTTTTATTTATTCTTTCCAGAATGTTTGTTTTAACTAATATTAATTGTACTATTCATCAGCAATTCCCTGTTATAGAGTTCAAGCTGTTGCCAGGCACTTTGATAAAATACTGAGTTTATTTATATTTATTATTATTATTATTATTTAATTTTATTGCAACTAAAATCACCATTAAGAGGAATATCTCTAAATATGGGCGTAGTGTACAGATAAGAATAAATTTTGGTGCGTATTATCGGTCGTGACAAGAATTCGTGGTAGGTTAAACAAGAATAAAACTAAATGGTCACTGCCCACAAACTTACCGTCAGACAGAAGGCAGCAACATACGTCATTATACCGTGTTCGCAGGTGTTGATTTTCCGTCGCAGTACTTTAATGATCATGTCCGACAAAATGCCACTGCTTCCGGCAATGTACAAACTGATTTGCATACTGATAGTCATTGAAATGTAGGACAGATATTTAGTGCTCTCTGATGTCACAGTCTGATGACTTCTGGAGTTATCATAAACAGTAACCTCTCTGGACCCGGGAATCACTACAGCCTAACAGCAAGTATAGCTGAAACGTCATAATGCGTCAAAGAGCAAGAGACTGAAAGGGAAAGATAAATACGGTACGGAAAAACACTGTAGAAGGAATATGTCAGTCTTGATCCTCAATTGCTTTCGCAGTCCTAACAGTAATTATTTAAATAATAACAATAATAATAATAAAATGTTTAATATTGCAGACAGCGTTTTATACACCATTAACAGTAGGCGCAGAATAGCTGCGACACTGTGTACCCTAGAAACATGGTTTGTTTCAGGTATATAAGGGTCAATACCCCGCATAAAGAAGATGATAATGATGATGATGATGATGATGATGATGATAATAAAGATTTTAATATGGAAGACAGCGCTATATGCGGCATTAATAGTATGCGCGGGATAGCTGCGACACTGTGTACCCTAGAAACGTGGTTTGTTTCAGGTGTATAAGTGTGAATACCCTGCGTAAAGGAGATAAGGTAATAACAATAATAATAATAATAATTCAACAGGGATTTATTAAATAACAACAATATTAATGAAAAGAGGAAAAGTGCGAAATCTGTATTATGGGAAATGACATTACATGTAGCATAAATTTTATCCGCAGAGTAGCTGCAACATTATATTCCTTACAGACACGGTTTGTTTTAAGTACATAGTTGTAAATACCCTGCATAAAGGCGATTAAAAAATATTAATAATAATGTGGAAAAATTAAACATTTAAAGCCCAGTGGTATTTACATGCACCACTAGTTTAACATTCACTAATTCCACGTTCTGCTCACACAGTGTGTTGATATGTCTTGTAAGGATCTCAGAACAAACAGCTATTATTTCCCTATACAGCATTAACTGATTGGTTTTTATAATCGAGACGGAGTGTGTTTATTGCGCTGTACGAGCTGAATCTTGAATTTCAATTCATGCTGATTTTTATCTTCATGTAGTAATGTAGTATTAATGCGTGTAGAACACTCATTTTCCACAGGCCTCCATTTCAAATCTTAATACATTATTGGCTTCCTACACGGTCGCTAATTTTATCACAAGTGTGTGGAATTAAGAGGATGGAAATGACAAAAGAAGGAACAATTACCTAACGAAAGACTTAATAGATTTCACTCGTCGCCATGCATCGGTTTCATTGCATGAGAGAATATCTGATGGGTGGGGTAGAAAGAAATCATTGGAAAGAAGAGACATGGCTTGAAGGATTTCAGTTAGGCACTGCTTGTAAGATGTAACTGCTGTCGCAGTCCAGGTCCTATCAAGAATAGGAGAAATATCTCCGGGATTATTTGGTGGCAAAACCGAGTTAGAGTGTTGAGACACTTAGCCGTTGATAGTGTCAAGACAAATAATGATGTAGTCATACTTTTTGTAAAAAAAGAATATTTTCACCGTAACTGCTCTGTTGAAAAGCATGATCGTAGTGGAACTTTTGTGTCGCACCGTGCACAAATGCTGCAAAAAACAATAGGCAGTGTAGGTATAACGTAACATTGAGGCGTTTTCTCATATTGCATATTCTGAGTGCGTGTCTGCAACCTTAGTTATCCAGCATGCAAGGCGCATGCGCCGTATTATATTGTCATCTGTGGCCTGTCTGGCTATATCAGGTTTTTCCACATTATCTCATAAACGGTACGATATCTGGAAAAAAATTATAGAACATAAGGTGCGTTTTGAGTTTCTAAACACATTTTTGTCTGAAATATTTCTCCTTCTAAGAAAAATTCAGCGATATACTAACATAAACGTGCTTACGCTTTTGTGTAAAGTACCTGTTATCCTTGTCAGACTGTAATGAAAAGTGAATTTTCTCTACAGAGTTTCGAAGAATACTTAAATATCACATTTCGTGAAAATCCTTTTATGGGAGCCGAGTTTTTTTCATGCGGACGGAAGCACGGAACGACGAACAGTCAGACAGACATGACGAAGCTAATAGCCGCTTTTCGCAATTTTGGGAACACGCCTAAAATGACGTCTCACTATACTTTTAAACCTACAAGTAATCATTGTACTTTGAGTAGTTTAATCGTTTATAATTAATTATATTATTTTCTGTGTAGTGATAATTCGCTCATGAAAGAGCACTTTGTCATGACCCACCGATACACAGTTTTACAGGAGACAGAATAATATAGACCGATCCTTAGTAGACCAACACTTAAGCCTGTTATGTTCTTACGGACATATAAGGACAAGCATTGTTCCTTTGTGGCCACAGCATTTTGACAGAAGGTGCGTTTGTAACGCAACTGTCTAGTAATGCGGAAATCTCAGTTTGACGAACTGAAATTAATGCAAAACACTGTTGCATTTTTGAATTTAAATTTCTTGACATGCTGACTTATCAGGATCCAAGCTGGTAACAGCTAATCACTTGTCGAATGACAGACAAAGTGCTGCATTTTATATTTTATATCAACTTAACTGGTGTATTACAAACGACTGTAACCAAATCTTGTGATCATACTGTTGGAGGTGTGTGTGATTTGTGAAATTATGACTGTCCCTGAAGATGAACGGAATGGCGGTTCGAAACATGTAGGAGTGTAATTCGAACATTTTAGTGCATAATAAAGTGTGCACGTGGTTGGTTTATGATATTCTGTGCTGTATTTTACTTTTGTGGAGAATAACTTAGAAATGAGCTGATCTACGCCAGTTTCACGCTATACAGAGCAGGTTTTAGTGTCGGTGGGGTTGCAAATTTCGAGTCAAATTCGCTGTTTGTTTATTATATTTCAGACTTATAACGCCCAATTTGCGCGAGGAAGTTGAATGAAACATGGCTTGGTTTAACCATTATCATGTCGCTCAGACTTTCGACGGTATATCAGCTTTCCACTGTATAATTTTTTCCCAGCTAAGGAAGTTGCAATCTCTTCGGAAGGCACATTCACCGTTGCCAAATATTCGACAGCCAGATTTGAATATTTGCTGCTGATTTTTTAAATCTGACATAACACCATGTACTTCGAATGATTAGCGGTGTGTTCACATCGAAAATAATAACACCCTCTTTCTTATTAACTGAAATAACATTAATTGCCAGAGTTTTAAGTTTACATTCCCACCCTAAAAAAGCTTTCCGGGAACTGAACTGCGGCTCACGGCAATTTACGAAGATACATACTTAGATGAATGCCTGATAGTCAGTTAGACCTTTGAGAAATAGATGTGTAGGTGTGTCGAAATTCTTTGTCTTCGTTCAGGGACAAGTGGGGTCTGTTTTTAATAGTCCATGACTATTCGGGTTCTATAAAAGACTTGGATGTTTTTCAGAAGCTGGACGCTTATTGGTTTCGCCAGAGTCACTGCTGTGTGGAGTTCGATAATCACGGACCGAAAGTAAATTCAGCGAACATTTGTGGTAGAGGCCGTCAACGCCAAATGACATGGAAAATCGTACAGTAACTTTGAGTGTGTTATGTGACGATGTTGTCAATTACTCAGACTATACAGGGTGATTCAGGAGGAAAGGGAAAACTTTTGGTAGGTGATAGTTCAGGCCAATGTGAGAGAAAAGTTCATACGAACATGTGTCTAATTGTGAGTGATTGCCGAGATAGAGCTGTTTCAATATCCAGACTTAACTCCTTTAGATTTTTGTTTGTGGGGTTGGATTAAGAGCGAAGTTTACAAAAGGAAGGTGGATACATGAGGCGAATTGCTCGCTCGAATTTTGGGTGCTGTTTCCCGCTCAAAGAAACGTGAAGATCAACTCTGAAGAGCCACACGCAATCTTCTCACACGAGTTGCAAAGTGCATTGAGTTTGACGGTGGGATTTTCGAAATCTTATTGTAAACTGAAATAAATTTTTCATTTCTGTGTAACAAATTTGTCATTTAAACACTGAATTGAAATTAAAATAAACTTAACACTACGTAATTTCTTCTTTATTACCACTCACAATACTATTGTATTTGTACATTCCAACAGCTCTGTCTCTATAACCGTTCAGAATTAGACACATTTTGATATGAACTTTTTTCTCACAATGACAAATACTATCACCTCCCAAAGTATTACCCTTATCTCTTGAATCACCCTGTATAGAGTCAGTGATAAATGAGTGAAAATGTATGGAGCCTTGTTCGAATGGTAATGATGTGAGAATACCGAAGTACTTTGATGAAAACCTGTTTTCAGTGTCACTTGCTACTACAGATCCCATTTTGAATGACCTGGTATTGAGCAGGGTTTTCCGCTATGAGGGGCCGGCGACTAACTTCCTGAGCCATGTTCATGTGGTTGTGTGTGATTTGCTGAGAAGGTGCTTTATTATGCCTAGTTTACTGTCTTCTGGCAGGTAATGCCTTCTAGTTTGACGGATGGTCATTGTCATTTTGGAGATGTTACGACTTCCGTTTTATACTCGTAAGGACGTAAGGACCCGGAAGAACGTCGACATACAAATTACCAGCAGACTCATTGCACTTAGATATGGCCTGTTTCTGTTTTTGTGGTTTCTTCAATAAGGCAGTAAGTCACATGGTTGAATGATACTGGTTACGGACTAGGAAAACATGTAGAGAGAAGCGACCTGGTGTATTTTAAAATGCAGTCGAACCTTGTTATAACGACATCGCTTTCTACGAAACCTCATCTATAGCGTCAGATATTCTGTGGTACAAATTAATTCCTCACTGTTAGCCATAACATTGTACTCCTCGGTTAAAATAACACTCGTTTATAGTGACACAAAATATTCAGTCCCTTTCATGACGTTATAACCGAGTTCGACTGTACTTCTCAGGCATTTGTTTGTAGCGACTAAAGAATATGAAGACAAACACCAGGGTCTTCTACGTTTGTCCAAGATGCGAACTGTGTATCACCCGAATGCAAGTTACAAATGTAACCATTTGAGACAGCTTTAACACGCGACGGGAAACTTTGGAGTTGCGATTGATGCCACTCGATTTCTTGCCTTCTGTGTTCATGAGGCCATGCCCAGGGCTCAGAGACTGGGACGGTATCTGTAAGTGGCCATAAGCTTTAAACCTTGCTCATAATATTACATGTCGTCGAATATGCATCGTGTGACAACGACTGCGCTTGTGTGCAATTGTTTTTTGAGGGATTTCAATTTTCCGCCGCAATGTAGATGAGATCTGCACTCTCCTGGGATATTACGCAGCGTAGAGTGGTAATTCTGTACCGACGTTTCCGTGCCATCTATCGATGCCACTTTCAAAGGTCAAGAAGTCCGAGACGCTTTACGTTTGAAGATGAGACTGGTAGGTTTTCCCGAAACATCGGTGCAAAATTATCACACTACGCTGCTACTATCTCAGAAGAGCGCATATCTCATTGAATTGTTTCGACCGCACTGACTACACAGATAGTTTCACCCTACTCCCAACCCAGCCAATGCACCTAGGACCAGCCCAGGTAGTATCACTGCCACCCCTACTGGCTCACCATCCACGCTTTCCTTTCGTCACTTTCATCTCCCACACCCAAGTAAGATACCCCATCTACCACACAGCTACTCTTCTTGGACCGCTTGAACCTCCGAAACGTCGAGAGCTAACCACGCAACAATACAGCGTCACGTCCCAGAAGACTTGAGTCATCCACACTGTCGCTGTGAAAACCTCAAACCTGGCATCATTCAAGTTCCACGGTTAATAAATCTGATTAAAATGCTTTACAAGATTTAGAGACGAGCTGCATTAAAAAGTGGCGGTACTGTTATTACCGTGCAGGGAATGGGATGAAATATCTGTGTGTTACGTGCTATAACTTTTCATTAAATTTGATGCTGCTGGGTTTACGTAATGCACACATTTGTTGAATGTTCCAGTTTTTGTTAAAATCAACACTTTACTCAGAAACCTGCATATGTTCTGCTCACGTAAGGGGCCTGCCTTAACGCGTAACTGACTAAATATCTGTCAGAACGAAAAATGCTGCGGGTAAAGCTTGTGTGGGAAGATAAAATATCTGCAATAGCTTTTCTCAAAATCCTACTCTTTTCGAGATAATTTAACAAACACGAACGAAAGCATCATAGTTATTAAGTTATGCTTATGTTCTTTAACTTGAAGAATGGTGTCCTGTAGGATTGACGCTATGCCATATATCTCGGTATAAATTAACAGACGTTTCGGTGTATTCACAAGAATTAAATAGAAAAGAGTGACACAGTCATTCAAATTATATCTCAGTGCCTTATCTCTTTCAGTTATATATTGCATATTATCCTCGCGTATGCCTTTGTGTTCCGTAAGTGGTTTCTCTCCGTGATGTTATTCGACTCTAATTATATATGCACTTGCCCAATTTCTGCACGTATGTTACTTATGCAAAACATGTTTTATGTTCTTTTCAGGTAAGTTCGCAACATCCATATTTATGCTTCAGGGTTGATGCCCACGTATCCGACAACTGCAATTCACAAATCAGCTTCATCAGCCTCAGCGGTTCAGTTATGCCCGTCAGGATTTTGTTGATCTTTAAACGTGAGTAACCAAACTTGAACTGGGTCTAAAATTACCGCATAAAAAATTTTTCTTACAAGACACAAGGATTTTTACAGTGAAAGAGGTAAATTACATTTGTTACCGTCGTGTAAGTAACCTTTTAATAATAAAGACTAACCTTAGGGATACCTAAAGATTCAGTTCTTACCGCCCAGTAAACACGCTGATTCTGGGTTATAAGCACGAAGCAGTTAATTCTGTATAGGGTAATACTCGCTCTTTGCTCAGAGACCTTTACAAAGGAAATAAATACATTGTGTGGGGACACTGTATCATTTTTTAATGTTAACCCTTTAAAGACGAAGCTTATCTGTTTTATATAAGGACTCAGTGCGTACCGCGCTGTAAACACTCTCCACTTCGGTTATAAAAACCAGTCTCTTAATGTTTTATAAGGCAAAAGTTGCTGTTTGTTCTGAGATCCGTACAAAACACATAAACGCAATGTGGGCACCACGTAGAATTTTTTAATGTTAAACCTGTTGGTATGCAAGTTACCTCTAGGCTTTAAAAGGTTAAACCTGGTGATACATATAGTTAACAGTTGGGTTGAAGTAGCAGTACTTTGCTGTGATGTACGAAGTAGTAGAATCCCAAATCTCGTCTCGTTCTTGCTACTCGACTGAGCTACCGCAACACATCAATGTTGATGAATTCTAGAGATGAAAATTGACTTCTCAATAATTTGTATGATGTTGAATTGTGTGGATTTGGTATAAAAAGGACAGTACTGCGTTATAAACCCGTGTTGCTGGGAAGGACTACTTGTATAGCCCTAGGAAGTCAATGTTTATTTAATGAAGTTGAAAGGTTTACTTGAATATTGCTGCTGCTGCTGCAGCAAGTGTGTGCATGTCCCTGCTCGCATTGCACGCATACACGCACAATGTATCTATTTACCTTGAGTAAGCGTATTCTGTTCACGTAACGCACATCTCCCTAACGGCATTCCGTGCTATACAGAGAAGTCCAATCAGACATTTCGCCAGCATTTGTCTCCTAGGGTTCGGAATTAGAGTTGTGCTGAATTTTCGAGTCTTAGCTGAATGCGTATTTCAAGCCCTGTTCGCATTAATGTTTAACATCCAGGCAAGTAAGCGTCTCTTGCATCATTTGTTTCCATCTGTCGGCATATTGGCTTCAGGGTCAGTTACCATCGTAATGACCTGGTTCCGCCAACATCACGCGCCAGTTATGCTTACCTCCCTGTTAAAAGCGACGGAACACGACCAGACGCGACTGGTAAGTGCAAGTGTGGTTCGTTGATTGCACGAGACACAGGTCTGTGTGTCAGCGCTTAGGATAGACTCGTCTGTGCTTAGTACAACTGAACTCAACAACTGACATCTTTGTTCGTCCTTCCTATCTGTCGGCTTTTACGAGGACATATATTAAGAGCTTTAATTAAATTTAGAATTCAGTTTTCTGAACCCATCGAAGTGCGGCAGTTACTTTAGATTACGCTCTCTGACATTAAAAGTTCGCCATTTTGTCTACATCGTGTACTTAAGGATTTCCTGTAATTCTTAGGAGAAACGACGATTTCATTAACCTTTTAAAGCCTAGCGGTAACTTTACATACAACCAGGTTTAACATTAAAAAATTCTACGTGGTGCCCACATTGCCTTTATGTGTTTTGTACGGATCTCAGAACAAACAGCAACTTTTGCCTTATAAAACATTAAGAGACTGGTTTTTATAACCGAAGTGGAGAGTGTTTACAGCGCGGTACGCACTGAGTCCTTATATAAAGCAGATATGCTTCGTCTTTAAAGGGTTAAAGAACATTAAATGACTGACTTCTGTAATGTGGCTTCAGTGTTTCCGTTAAGGTTAGAAATGCATTTTTCTGTGATACTTGTCGAAATGCCCGTTAAACTGAGAAGGAATTGATTTCTTTCGTGTCTTCATCCTGCATCTACTTCCTTCCATTCTTTACCACCTACATAAGGGTATCTCTTTTTCTCTTCTCGCCCTTACAATTGTCAAGCAAGTTACAACTTTGTCCGCCAGATGGCACAGTTTTGAACCCAAAGATATTACATGTGAAAGCTGTTACTGGATATGATATACGACACCTTACATGATCTGATAACTTAATATTTGCCAAAAAATGCGCTTTTAGAAACACAAAAATGTGGCTGTTCCTTTATATGCGAATTCACAAAGTTGCGAAAAGTGACTGCTAGCTTTATCATATGTGTCCGTCCGCCGCCCGCCTGTCTAGTCACAGTCAGTTCACGTTGAATTATTCGGGTCCAGCTGGACGCATTTTCATGAAATTTTGTACTCTGGCATGTCACTAAAACCTGTAGAAGACTCAAGTTTCGTTAAAATTGAAAAAAAAATGATACGCACTTCGCGTGAAAACGTACCCTCATTTGTGGCTCTGTTTACTTGTGTCACCGTGGATGCTGTCAATATTAACCAGTAATTTTAGCAGTCGATTCTAATCTGCCTTATTTCTTCTTGTGGTTTACAGATGCATGATTCGGAAAAATAAAAATATGCAATTATAATATTTAACACTCATTGGTTATATCTAGGGACATAAAGTTAGGTATGTAGATAGATTACGAATATACCTGCAAAGTGTGTAGGGTTTAGCTTTCTCAGTTATCAGGTACAAATATTTTCACTGACAAGATTTTTTGAGGTTGTGCATGAGCAAGAGGTGTAAGAAAGTCAGGTCAGATGTATAAATAGTAAGGTCGAAATTGTCATATGATTCAGCAATAGTAGTAAGGACAGTCTGTAATACGGGCACATTTGTGAACAGCAAACATTTTGTGGCTACATTGTATCAAATGTTATGGCAGCCTGAGAAGTGTACAGCATGCAAATATTTGAACACATCTCAATATTTCTTTCTATGTAAATTTCCTGTTTCCTTTCATTCCTTGATTTTACGTATATTTCGGTCTATTTTAGTGTGCTTTGAGAGATCTGTTAATGTGAGCCAACTAAAATATGTTTCAACACGATGTAGTCGTACATATGTACATACATACGTACTGACATACGTACTGACATAAATACACACACATACACACATGCGTACATACGTACATACATACATGCGTACATATATACGTACATATATATACCTACATACGTACGTACATACATGCATACATACATACATTCATATGTACATACATACGTAGTGACATAAATACACACACATACACACATGCGTACATACGTACATAATACATACATGCATACATATATACGTACGTACATACATACATACATACGTACATACATACATACATACATACAGACTTATATACGTACATATATATACCTACATACGTACATACATACATACATACATAGACACACATGTGTACATGTATGCATACATACCCATACATACACACGCATGTATACATATATACATACATACATACATACATACATACATACATACATACATACATACATACATACATACATACATAGACACACACACAAAATGAAGATTTATGTCATTTTGTACCGTTTAAACGTGACCATTGTTTAAGTTTCTTAATCTTTCATTGAGAATGTTTAATTTGCCATGGTTTTAAGGAAACAGTTGGTTGAACAATACTTCCTTACTGTTCCCAAGATTAATGTGAAACTGCGCCAGTACGCACCTTTGTTTGCTGCAGTTTTATGAGTTCAGTTAAATATTTCTAAACATCGCCAGATGTTTGGATGGTGTCTGTCTTACAAGATATTTAACCCGTCCGCACTCACCTTCGCCATACTGTCGCCGATGTTAGCGAAGTTTGCTCCGGCTGTTTCGAGTTTATGTCCTTCTGCTTTCAACATAGCAGAGAGGATTGACTGACACTTTGAAAACTTGTGGCAACTTCATGTAACATCAGGTTTCACATTCAAAATGTAAATACCCTCTCTGGGCAGAACTGAGAATTTTTGAATGTTAAAACTGGTGGTACGTGAAATATCCACTGGGATTTAAAGTAATAATTCAGTCAGTTTTTAATTCTTAATTGAGAAAGACACGTCATAATGACGATTACTTAACTTACGCTCTTTTCGTCTGCATAAAGCGAACTTTGACTGAACGTCCCAATTATGTTCCTCCATTTTGGGATGGCTGGCCCAAGAACTGAATGCAAGAGCAGCCACTGACAATATCTTAGGTTTGAAGCCAAGCGAACACCGATTATGGTATGGAAATTTAGCCGGGCTTTTATCTCGTGATTATTCGGACTGTTTAAGCAGCAACAGCCGAAACGTAGGCACATAAAACGCTGGATATTGCTATTTGTGAGTTTGTAGGTAACTATCAAATAATGGATTTTTTACGGTTCTCATTTACTCAACAAATTCGCGACATTTAATTATATCCCAAAAATTTTATTTCCTTGCACACAAGAGCCCAAAACTGGTCTCTGTCCTTAGCCAGATTAATCCAACCAATACTTGCAAACGGATATGTTTTTATAATTTGTTGGTTTTTCAATTTACGCATAGGTCTTCGTTGTCATTTCTTTCAATTTCTTGTAATTTTGAACATTTCTAATAATCCATTTTAAATTATGTTTTTCCCATCTGGCAATATCACTTGACCCATATATCAGCAATGTCGGTGATTGGCAATCGAGGGGTACTCAGCTGGAGTGGACTGCAGTGACAGGAGTTTCATATGAAGCGTCACCGAAGTCGATCAAGTAATGCCCACAATTTTGGTATTTGCGACTGAATCAGAAGAAGAACAGAGGTGTTCAGTTTGACAGTAGGTTTCTAATGTGAACATGAAAATGTATTTATGGCATTAATCCTTTGAAGCTTAGTAGTTACTTTATGTACCACCAGACTTAATATTCACAAAATCTACATTCTGCTGAAACAGTGTATTTGTGTGTTTTATATGGATCTCAGAAAAAACAGCCACTTTTTCCTGTATAACATTAACTGATTGGTTTTGTAATGCGGTTTACTGAGCGGTGCGGGCTGCATATTTAGATAAACTCGTAATTCGTGTTAATCTCAGTCTCTAAAGTTTTAACCCGGTGTCAGTTTCCGGAACACATCAATCCGCAACATGTGTTTTGTTTTACGTATCAACCTGGCTGCTATGAAGAAATCTGGAATCACTGTAAACAAACGGGAGCTGTGTTACATAATAATGACATCAGAATTTGTACAACGTTTTCGACCACATAGCTAAACGCAATAGAAGTTTTGTGTGATTTCAAGTAAAAGTGTCCAAATGTTCTTGGGCGAAAATCCGCATCCATTCCGAATGTAATAACTTCATGTTACATGTAATATTACATGTATTGTTATTTTGATATTATTGTGTACCTTATTTCATGGTGGCGGTGGAGTAGTTGGTTGTGGCACTGCGCTGCAAGCTGTAACGTCGCGGGTTCGATCCCTGGTAGGGTCATTGTTGTTTTTTCATTGACTTAATCTTTCCGGCCTCACTTTGGCCGTGGGATGGAAGCAGCCTCTGATAGAAATACTTATAATTACCAGGGGTATCTCATGGGGGGTAACGGCGACCGGTGCTTAGGGCTGACAACCTTACCGCCGTCATACGTACTCAGACTCCTGGAGCCCTAACGGACTGTCCAGGTCTGTAATGGGATAGTTCACCTCATGTTCCACTGCATAGCACATCTGCTTTATATTATGCGAGTACAGGGTTGTTACTTTCCTCTGCCTATTTTATAAATACTGGGTCAACACATTAAATTGAGCCACGGCAGCTTCCTTCTTCATCAATTCCAATTCAGTACGTATGAATCATGTTATTATTAGACGCTTTGTAGGCTGAGAAACTGACAGGTTGTTTAAGTAAAACTTAGATAAATAAGTAAATAGATTAATGAATATGGTATGTGGATTCTTTTATCAAGAGATATTTCCCTGGTATCAATCGTTGGTGGAGCACGCCAAAGCCCACTCTTACCGATAAGTAATGCAGGCCTTAATAAATTTACTCATGTAGAACAAGTTTAGGCCAATCCCAGTGGCCGTGCGGTCTAACGCGTGGGTCTACGGCCGAGCGCTTGCTGGGATCGTGGGTTCGAATCCCACCGGGGGCATGGATTTTTTTTCTTGTGAATGTTTGTGTTGTCAGGTAGAGGTCTCTGCGAAGGGCCGATCCCTCGTCCAGAGGAGTCCTACCGACTGTGGTATGTGTTTGTGATGAAGTGAAAATAAATAACCTCGACACCTACTGTGAGTAGGTAGGAGAAGTAAGGACTGCGAAACGAATACAAGTTTAAAATGTGCATTACGTCAGAATTTGTCGAGTGACTCAGAGTGTATTTAAGCATAATGCAGGAACTAAAGTGCTCTGATTTTTTACAATGAAGAAAATTAATAAATTTTCACGTTTTATTGTCAGTGCAACGTAGGCTACAGGTTTTTATGTACAACGGTTGCTGTAACATATGGCCGGTCGTAACGAAAATTATAGATGTTTGTCGGATTTGTTTTCAGCTCACTCAGAAACATCAAGAAATATTGTGAAATTTACTGTTCTTAAGTAAAGAGACGCACTGCTTTGCTGAATGTATTGCCGTGAAATCGCCAGTGTCGAGGAAAAACATTAAAGCCAATTGACTGTCACTTCCACGTGTTTCACTGAACAGTAAGCTGCTAACTGTACGGTATATTGTGCTTTTGTCTAGTACTTACTGTACTTCTCTAGTTCACTCATTGTTTTCAAATGCCGGTCTCCTTAGCGTCGTTATTTACCAACAGCATGGCTTAACCTTTTAAAGCCTAGCGGTAACTTTACATACGACCAGGTTTAACATTAAAAAATTCTACGTGGTGCCCACATTGCGTTTATGTGTTTTGTACGGATCTCAGAACAAACAGCAACTTTTGCCTTATATAACATTAAGAGACTGGTTTTTATAACCGAAGTGGAGAGTGTTTACAGCGCGGTACGCACTGAGTCCTTATATAAAACAGATACGCTTCGTCTTTAATATGGCTGACATTTTCACTCTACATACATTCGAACCCGGTTACAACGACATCGGTTTATGTGACATCTCGTCTATAGTGTCATATTTTTGTGGTACCAATTAATTCGTCACAGTTAAACATAACATTATAGTCCTCGGTTATATCGACACTCGTTTATAACGGTACAAAATATTCAGTCCCTTTGACGACGTTATAACCGAGTTCAACACTATATTAATTAATGTTTTAATATGCTATTTTATATCGCTGTCCCATTGAGAAATTATATAAGGTCGGTGATAGACGAATGCATATGGAGCGTTGGTTGGATGATACTGACAGAGACAGCCGAACTACTGCATAAAAACTGCCCTAATGTCACTTTGCCGATTGAAATCCCACGTTGACTTGCCTGACCTTGACGCAGGACAACGTGAGTCATGGCATGGCTAGTTTATGTGTTAAACCGTCATAATACAACCAATGAATAATAGCTTGTAATTATAAGTTATACACGTTAGCTAATAAATTGGAATCGTTAGTAGAATATGAAGATTCAAACTCGTGTATTGAAAGGACAAAGAGGTTGCATCCGTTCCGTCTGCAGAACTTCAGTGTATAAAAGCCTTGTAACTCAAAACCGTTATTTGTCTTATAGTCCATTGTGTTGCCTGCGTTCGTAATTATCTTCAGTTAAATCACACAACTGATTTTAATAATATAATATAATATAATATAATATAATATAATATATAGTATAATATATGTAACATATTCATATCTGACTGCAGTATTTATCTTCCAGTCGATATAGGCTATTTTAAAAAGACAGGCAGTGGATGTGTAAACATAACGTTGAGGAGCGTTCGCGTAACCATTTAATAAATATTAGCTGCAGTAGGTGGCACGTACCTTACAGTAAAGCGGCCGGAGCTTGAAACTGATCATCCAGTTCCATGAAGTACCGATGACTAAATAAATGTAGCATTACCCCCACCGCCCTATGCGTCCTTATTTGTCCTTTTTTATTTTACGAGACTATAAATATATCAGAACTAATAACAGCGCCTTGTTTTTACGCCCTAGTTGTATTCATGAAAATGTGGGCGTAAATAAAAAGGCGTACATCAAAAATGAAATTCCTGTAAGAAAACAAACTTAAGTAAATGGAAATAAACCAGTCAAGGGTGTTAAGACGAGAATTAGAGTGTGTAAATTAAGATGTGGTGTAAATTCTTAGGGGATGTTAAAGCTACAAGGCGTAAAACAAACGGGCGTAAAACAGGGCCCAGGTGTAACTGGTGCATGATGAAATGTAAATGATTTGGAAGAAAGTGGCTATGACCTAATGTAGATAATATCCTAGATAATAATACGCGGGTTAACCGAGGTAGAGCTAGGACAGGTCAGGAAGTGTCCCGGGCGGCATTCAAACCGGATACCTTCCGGATACGAATCTAACCTCACTAACCTGACTGTGATGTGGTGATGAAAACAGTACCTTGACATCACCTACACAAAATGTCATGATTCGCTAAACAGACTGAAGAAACGCTTGAAGGATAATAAGGACTTCTTATTATTTCTACACTGCAAGAAGGTTCACTCGTCACAGTTGAATATTTGTCTTACTTCTAGTGCTTCGGCTCGTACCGTAATATAAGCATAGAATTACATAAATATGCACAGACAAGACAAAACGTGACGTTCGACGCATGTGACCGAGTAAATACTGCGAAAGACAAAATGATTTGTAAGGGGAATGTTACGTAGAACCCATGCCAGCAACGGAATAAGCACATTTAAACAAATAAACTGAAGTGCAAAATACCGCATAATACAATTTCCTTTACTTCCAATAAACATCGACACGTGTAAGCCATTGTCGGTTCTGTTCTGTTATAAAAACTCTGTTTTGTCTCATAATTCATCGTAACTCTTAATCAAAAGTGCCATTGTACTATGTATAGTTTCAGCGCGTGCGCCTCATGATTTTACAAGCCAGTTAACAAATTCAAAAGGAAATTAACTTATTGAAAAAGAAAGTCAGATCAAAATTACTTTAAAACTGACAGTCATTCAGTCAGTCCTTCTTGGTGTTCAGCCCATCCTTGAACTTGTGGTCACAACTTTGTGTATCTATCATTATTCTCAGCTAATTTTGTGTCGCCCTGTCTGACCACAGTGCCTGTCTGTTTGGTACCGTAATTCGCCTCTGTGTGCTCGTGTCTACACATTCCTATTCATCTATATTAGTTGTCAACAAAGTTTTGTGTACGTATTTGAAACTTTTAAGTGCTTCTTCATGTGCAGTATTTGACATCAATCTGTCATTTCGTAATTTTGCCTGTGCCCTTCAATAACTGCAACAGCGACGTTGTCAAATGAAGATAAGAAAAGTGACACGTAGAGATGGCCAAGAGAAAGAAAACATACGCTGTTATATACTCGAACATTGCAACACGTTTAAGCGTCTGTGCTTTAGACTTACTGATTGTCATAGCAAACGCGATTTTGATCGGAAATCATCTTCTGCACACTTTGAAGGGAATGATAAGATCTCATGCACATAACTCAGTCTTGGGTATGAAGATAGTTTTTATAGAGCCAATAACTTCCGCTGTGCTCATACAAGATCCTTACCATTACGTGCTGCCACAAACGGGGGACAAGGGACGCTAATGTATTTCATATACTTTACGTGGCTTCTCGTATAGACAGAACTACCAATTTTTAACGTCATATTTTTTTGTGAAAAATATTTTTTAGAAGGCATTAATGAAAACAAAGGATATTGCCACCAGTTACAGTTAAATCTTCTTCCAATGGCTGGACAGCCTTACTGGGCCAGGGCTTCCTTATTGTCGAGGCTTCACGATCACACTCAGACACACCACACACTCGGAAGTACTCCCTTTGGAGGTGTAAACAGTCCGTCGCAGAGACCTCTATCTGACAACACACAACACTCACAAGAGACAGAAATCCATGCCTCCTGCGGGATTCGAACCCGCAATCCCAGCAAGCGAGCGGCCGCAGACCCACACCGAATAAGGTTATTACCTATTACATTAAGTGTCATTCCAAGCAAGAGTGTTGCATATCTGAGGCGCAGTTGAGTGGTTGATGCAAGGTCACACGTAGATGGATGTACGGACGGACAGGTGGACGAACGGACGGATGGACCGACGCGGTCTCCACAAAGGCGTTCTTTTTAGCTTCATAAAGAATTCCTGATCAACTAAATTCGTATGGTGTTACAAACGGTTGTTTTGTGTTTGTTTTAAGGGTTAGAATCACTGAATCCCACCGGAATTGTAGTGCTGTGCGTGTGTTTTCCAACTTGTACTGTGTAAACTGTACTGCCTTAAGTCAGGGGTGCACAAGTCCCGGGCGCCAGGTTCCCGTGGGTACTAAATTTTTTGCCGTGGTGTAAAATATTTGTTGTTCATCGGTACGGAACTTGCTTCTTTTGACTTTGCCCTCGCTTAGACTTTTGAGGTGTCTCCTACATTTTTGACAGATTTGTTCACCCCTGCTTTAAGGAAATTAGGCGTATGGTAGTAGCTTTAAAGTTTAAATATATGACCACGAGTTGTGCTGTGTCTTGAGTGGGGCATCGTGTCTTGAAAACGTATATATTTAGACTTTTCTGTCAGATTATTTTGATGTTGTACATTCCATACAGTATATGTTTCTCATTGTAAAACCAACGATTTTCACGTACAACGTATGTATGTATGTATGTATGTATGTATGTATGTATGTATGTACGTATGTACGTATGTATGTATGTATGTACGTATGTATGTATGTATGTATGTATGTATGTATGTATGTATGTATGTATGTATGTATGTATGTATGTATGTACGTACGTACGTATGTACGTTATACAGTCCGTTCGCCTGCATGTTTCGGCGGTCGACTCAGGGAGCAACACAAATATTTAAAACCTCTCAGATTTTTCGTTACTGTGACAAAGTGTGATAGGCAATCATTTGTAACATCCTGTACTTTTTGAAACATCAAATGTTGCTTTTAATTTTTGCAAAACTAACACTTTTTCGCGCTTTCAGTGTATACAAACTTCGATTCCCCATTTTTATAACTCCTACCAGGCGCGCGTCCAGAATTCTTCCTTTGGGCGGGGGGGGGGGGGG
>BLKM01000722.1:178416-192874 GCA_013340265.1 Coptotermes formosanus
CCCCCCCCCCCCCCCCCCCCCCCCCCCCCCCCCCCCCCCCCCCCCCCCCCCCCCCCCCCCCCCCCCCCCCCCCCCCCCCCCCCCCCCCCCCCCCCCCGACCCAGAGGCTGTATACAAATTATGTTATAAAAATCATGTTGTGAGTACAACATGACACTGTGTGCAACTGCATTCATACACATACGAATATAAGTACATGTTCCGTGACTCGGTAGCAGTGCCATATATTCTTTTTTTTTAATTTTTTAATTTATTTTTCAAAGCTCTAATGTACTAGTCATCAGCCGATTTCAGTAGCTGATTTCGGCTGAAGGGAAAATCACGTAAAATTTTTCATATAATTTCTACAAAATGTATGTTTTTTAAACTTGGGTTTTGGGGGTTTTGGGAGGCGGCTGCAGCCCGCCAGCCTCTGCCTACCCCGTTGGGTGTGCTTCTGACCGAGACGGAATGTGCTGCGTGCTGCAGGCACGCACCCAGAATTTTTCCTTGGGGCGGGGGGGGCGGGGCGCCCTGACCCTGAGGGTGCATATAATTTTTGTTTGATTTTAAAAATTATGTTATAAAAATCGTGTTGTGAGTACAACATAACACTATTTGCAATTGATTTATGTACATACGAATATAACTACATGTTCCATGACTCAATCACTGTGTCCTATCTTCTTGTTTCTTTAATTTTATTAATTTATTTTTCAAAATTCTAATATACTAGTCATCAGCCGATTTCAGTGGCTGAATTTGGCTGAAGGGGAAATCACGTAAAACTTTTGATATCATAATATGTACATACAAAATCTGTGTTTTATAAATTCCAGTTCTTTGGGGTTTGATGGGGCTGCAGCCCGGCAGGCCCCCATGTGTGCGCTCCTGACTCCTACGGCAAACTTTTAACACTTGCTAAACATTAATATTTTCCCTCAAAAACTGAACGTTTAACTGGGGTTCAGTACTGAAACTGACACAGGAAAATTGGAATTCAGATCTCGGTAACTTTGTATATGTATGGAGCACACTGCTTGAGCAGGTTATCTTCCGTTACCTGGACACAAAATTCGTCCTTTGTACAACCTGATTGCTTATTACCGTGATCACCAAAACCCACGGTCAGTTGCTGTCCTTGGCCAACTGAGTCCGATTTACAAGATTCCATCCTTCAATGCCTATAGTTAATTTGAAGAAGTCCATTAAATAAACGGGGCTATTTTCATAGTAATTTGCTGGGACTTGTTCCACGAGAAGAAATGAGTACTTCTGCGTTTTTCTTTTTGTTCAGAACGTCTCTGCTGATTGCCTGTTGGGAGAAATATGGCGTTCAATAATACAGCGCAGCATTCGGCCAGCGTTGCTTTTATTACGTACGTTTTTACGCACCTTTTTACTACCACTTGTCGATTTCATACCGTTTGTTGCTCTTAATTCTTGGTGCCGATTTTGGTCTTGTTTTATGCTTTCGTACCCGTCTAGGCTTTTCATGATTCACAGAGATGTTGCCATTTTACCGCTAGTTTCAGGCACTTTTTGCTTTAGGTGCTTTGGAAATTTATCTCTTATTTCTGACGCGTTTCTAGCTCCTGTTTTTAGAGCATGAATTGTTTACTTGTAAAAAAAACTTGGAAATATTCAATCGGAGATGTAACGTATTGTGTCCATAGCCTCTCGTTTAGTCACTTGAAAGAGCTGGTCTGTGTCGCTCTATGTATCTTTGTCAGAAACTTGTTCTTTTGAAAGAGACCACCAGGGTAAGTTCTCCCTCTATCCCTTTCTATCTGCAAACTGATATAGCTTTACTCTTCGATGCATTTTCTGTGTTTTAGCCTTAAGCTATGGACATGTCTGAAATATCTCTCATGTCTCTTACCTTACATCACCGTCATTATCTTTAAAATGTATGGAACACAGTTTCAAACTTATATACTCCACTGCAAGTCATCGTTCCGATATATATATATATATATATATATGTATAATATAATGACTGCTACCCCACCATCTTCGTGTCATACATTCTTCTTCTTCCTCTTCCTTTAGCACCGTTCCATTTTATGTACGCAGACTTTCGAAACATTTCCAATTTTTACCTTTCATCCCACACTCTTTTACAATTTCTTTCAGAATTCCGGAAAGCCCCTTACTTAAATCCAGCATGTAGGAAGTTCTTACAAATAGGCAATCGTGGTACAATGTGTGGAGGCTACTGTGAGAAATAGAGAGGATATTCGGCGATTGTGGGCTGTTGAATTAGAGAGAAGGACAAACAAAATCATTGCGAGGTTTAGAATTCTACAGCAGTAATATTGATGATTCCAGACGTGGCGCTGGGCTAGTGGTTCCCGGCTCCTCGAAGGGACGTGATACCTCCGAAACGCCGGCAGCAGTAACCTAGCTGCACATCATCACACCCCAGAAGGTCTGAGTTCTCGAACCAGTTATTAAGAGCTGTTATTAACCCTTGAAGCCTAGCGGTAACTTTACGTACGACCAGGTTTAACATTAAAAACTCTACGTGGTGCCCACATTGCGTTTATGTGTTTTGTACGGATCTCAGAACAAACAGCAACTTTTGCCTTATAAAACATTAAGAGATTGGTTTTTATAACCGAAGTGGAGAGTGTTTACAGCGCGGTACGCACTGAGTCCTTATATGAAACAGGTACACTTTGTCTTTAAAGGGTTAAGACTGACACTTGAGCAAGTGTCATGTAATATTTTAAAGGCGCTCTCAGAAACTTCGAATATAAATATTAGCTTTGCTTGAGATAGTGCAACATTTGTCTGCAGGGTGTAATAAAGGTAAAGGTCACACCATGACGCGCCGATGCTGGCTTTGAGGGGAGGAAGAGGTGTAGCTCCAATCCAGTTGCACCCTCGGCGATATAAAAAGGTGGGTGGTGAGCACCACACCCTAGCGGCGTTTTGCCCGGGAAATCCCGATACCCATTACACAGGAAACTGGTTGGGCCCGGGGGCCGGTCTGGACAACTTGGAAAATGTCCCCTCTACTGGGATGCGATCGGTTGTAAGTATATCCACGAGAAACCTCAGCAAATATCGCCTGTGCCCGTGCTTACGTTCGAACCGGGGATGTCCCGGATACGGAGCAGGGTTACCACCCACAGGACCACAAAATTTGATGTCATTTTATTTGAGAATATTCTTAGAACGTATTGTATTGCTTATGCACGTAGCGATTCTGCTGTGAAGGCAAAATCTTTAATCCAAACCACCCCCAGAAATTAAATATAAACTTCCGGCCCCCGCCATCAACCATCAACTGCTACCAAGATGCATTGCGGTCTACAGCACGCCAGTGACACGTGAAGTGCGATAGCAGCTACAGCCACAGTAAGCTATTCCATTCTCGATTCAGAAAAGATTCCATGGCATATTGCCATTGTACTTTCATATAAAACCCTCGATTACCAACTGCGTGCTTATATAATTCGTTTCAAAAGCGTTATACTGCAAGGCCATTACAAAAGCATAAGCAAACGTATAACAATTGGTGTCCTTAAAGTGAAGGTTAGTTTTTAACTGTCTTGTACCTCTTACCATCCAAGTGTGTAAGCCTGTTACTTTGAAACACAGGCAGGTATTCGATGCATAAAGAGAATGTGTTACACTGTGTAATGAGAGGACAATGTACAAACGTAATAATGTCAATCAATGTCAAGGTATTCCGTGATGTACCAATTTCAAGGCAGTTGTATGGTGAAATAATAATGCTATATACTCGTATTTATATAAACAAACGGCGCCCGGGATAGCATAGCCACTAGGGGCTGAACGGTCCGGGGATTGAATCCCGTTGTGGGCGAGATTTTCCGCGCCAACCAGACCGCCCCAAAGGTCCATCCAGCCGCCTGTACAATACGTACCGGTTCTCACTCGGGGGTAAAGCGGCCGGAGCATTGTGCTGACCACCAACCTCCTTCTGTTTCCTGGTTGCGAATGGTTTGGAACTGCGTCTTTGCGCACCTTCTGTAGGCATGTCATGGAGCGACCTGGTACAGACAAGCACGCATTTGTGACATAATGATGATGCTGCTGATGATGATAATAATAACAATAATAAGTACAAAATTTGTCCTGGGGAAATAGCATTATATATAGGAATACTATGTGTTATAACCACAGAATAGCTGCAAGGTTATATACCCTACAAACGTGTTTTTTTTTCACGTACAGAATTTATAACCCTACACTTGCGTTTCAATAGACTGCCTGTAAAGGAAGGGACTTGCAGTTTGGACTTCGGACAAGTTAGACGTGAAATTGTGTCATTCCGTTTTTTCGGACTTCCGCTACTAAATTGTTGTTTGTTTCGCAGTCCTTCCCTCTTCTACCTACTCACAGTATGTGTCGAGGTTGTTTGTATTTCACTTGATCACACTCAGACACACAACACAGTCGGTAGGGCTCCTCTGGACGAGGGATCGGCCCGTCGCAGAGACCTCTACCTGACAACACAAACACTCACAAGAGAAAAAAATCCATGCCCCCGGTGGGATTCCAACCTACGATCCCAGCAAGCGCTCGGCTGCAGACCTACGCCTTAGACCGCACGGCCACTGGGATCGGCGCTACTAAACTGTAATTACGAATACTTTTGTATAAGTATTTTGTGCCGTGAATGTTAACCACAGGCCGTATGTCGGGTCTGAGGGGATCTGTTTAATGCCGCTCTTTTATTGTATTCATTAGAATCTACATCAATGCAAAAATGCAGTGATTAACTATTTAAGTGTTAGTACACTTTAGTACTCTGAGATGCCACACGCATATTCCAAGTGAGAAACGTCTCATGTTCCACCGACTGATAAGCGAGCCCTAGCAAATCGTAAACGCCGATCCCAGTGGCCGCGCGGTCTAAGGCGTAGGTCTGCGGCCGAGCGCTTGCTGGGATCGTGGGTTCGAATCCCACCGGGGGCATGGATGTTTGTCTCTTGTGAGTGTTTGTGTGTTGTCAGGTAGATGTCTCTGCGACGGGCCGATCCCTCGTCCAGAGGAGTCCTACCGCGTGTGGTGTGTGTGTCTTGAGTGTGATCGTGAAGCCTTGATAATGAGGAGGCCCTGACCCACTGGGGGATGCTGCGCCTTTATGAAAGATATGACTGTAAACACCCTGTGTAAAGGTGATAAATTATTATTATTATTATTATTATTATTGTTATACTCTGCACGATAGAAGACTTAATTTGGACGCATTATTCTTTATTTCTGTTTATTCAGGTTTAAAATGTTCCCCATCTCTCTTGGATACCACCGGTACTCGAGTTCCTTCCCGTAATGCCAGAAACTCCTCTCTGTTCACTGCTACGTGTAAAAACTCTCCGACAGCGCGATGTGTTACGGCCGCTAACCGCGTGTGCAAAGCCACCGATATCTTTAGGAAGCCCGTTACTTCTTTAAAACAGATTTTGCGCTGAACTGGGACATTTTTCAAATTAACTTAGCTGTGTTTCTTCAGAGTGTTTGCCCCAGTACTTTTATATATCTTTTCCTGTAATATTATATTGTATTCTTTTGTTTGTTTGTTTAGTGTTTGTTTGTGCATTTGTTCTGTTTTTTATGTTTCTTCTTTATGCTGGCTTTATATTAGGCATTTTTGCTGTTAAGCCTGCACATTCATAAATACCGATTGATTATTATTATTATTATTATTATGGGAGATGGTCATTAAGGAACCACACGTGAGAATAAAACACAATATTTTCTACACTAGATTTATTATCCAAGGATCATGCAGCTAGCGATTTATGAAGATTCTTGATCATAGGATTTATCTAACATTTTTGTTTATGTGGGTCCTATGGGACTCACGGAAGAGATTATAAATGCACATAGTGTGCTGGTTTGAAAAGCTGAAGGAAGGATATCTTTTGAAAAACCAAGCCCTAGAGGGGAGAATAATATTAAAATGGCTGTTGAAGAAACAGGGCTTAAGTAAAACGAATTAATCTAGACTCGAGTAGGGACCTGAGGCGGGCGTTTGTGAAGACGGTGTGGAGTCTTCTGTTTCCGTAAAGTGTCCGGAATTCTTGACAAGCTGAAGTGTTACGCTGGCCTTTATACGGAATTTATGCCATTACAAATACGAATTCTCTTAATTCAAATATTTAGGGTCTGCAGTTTTCTAGGTCGTATTGACTCTTCTATTATTTTGATGTTTGTCATCTCCGTTGGCTTGTATAGTACTTTGAATGAGTAATGTCCGTCTTACAGCCAACAAATTCTTTATTAAAATAAAGGTTAAAAAGCTAAAAAGTTGTATATGCTACCGGTTTCGGCACTAATGTGCCATCATCGGACTTTTTCAGTAACACAATTATGCAAGTTACATTGGTTGTTATAAATGTATATGCAAGCTAATCACTTTTTTCGGAGAAGGCCAGAAAAGTGATTAACTTGCATATACATTTATAACAACCAATGTAACTCGCATAATTGTGTTACTTGAAAAAGTCCGATGATGGCACATTAGTGCCGAAACCGGTAGCATATAAAACTTTTTAGCTTTTTAACCTTTATTTTAATAAAGAATTTGTTGGCTGTAAGGCGGACATTACTCATTCAAAGGACTCTTCTATTGTTTAACGACACTACACCAGCTGCAAATTCCAAGCGTCACATGAATTGTGATTGCCACAGGAGTGTTGAAAGTAAGGATCCGCAAGGAGACAGCCGTTAATGCATGAGTTTCTTATAACGTCAATAATCAGATGTCTGTCACTAGACATGTGGCGTCAGGTAATTTGGTAGCTAAATATCTGTGTATTGGTGGAGGCTTTTGTCTCTAACTTCGCAGTCAAAGTTTGTTGCTAAGGAAAATGGATAAATTGACTGACACAGACACCAGAATGGAGACCTAGAGTGTGGTCCTCCCTGGGAAAGTGTGTAATTCTGTGCTTTAGTGCAGTTTTGCGGTAAAACAGGTATGAACAGCCACCACACGAAGCTTGTCGTGTGGCATTCCTATCCTCCTCATTGGAGACAGATTAATGGTAAGTTTTGCCCACTTGCTTAAATACTCCAGGGACATAGTTACCGGCAAGGACTGCATGGGACGCTGGTCGGGTCAGACTTTTGGTCTGAATGTACTTCAGAAAAGGCATATCCCCCGCCTACCGGCAGTTCTATTTGTGCCTTTAAAACAAACATTTGCCACATACGATGTACTTTGTCTGTTTCTGCAGCACGTTGTGACCTTGTACAAAATTATTATCTTATTTCCACTGCTGCAGCAGCCCACAGTGGGGCAGGGCCTCCTCATTGTCGAAGCTTCACGATCACACTGAGACACATCACACTCGGTAGGACTCCTCTGGACGAGTGATCAGCCCGACGCAGAGACTTCTACCTGACAACACACAACACTCACAAGAGACGAGACGTCCATGACCCCAGCGGGATCCGAACCCACAGTCCCAACAAGCGAACAGCCGCAAAGCCACGCGTTAGCATACGAAATTATAAAACTGCAAAGTTGCAATTAAGTACACTATGAAAATATATTTATTAAAGACCCAACATTTTTCGGCGAGCCACTGTGATCAGGGATCACACGAACACAAATGGTCTTTCACACAAGTATTTCTGCCTAGTACCTCGGTGGGGAATAAGTGGAGCTATACCTCCGCGCACACATGGGCCTTTAGGTGTTGCACAGGAGTAACATAACATTTTTTTCGAAAGTAATTATTTAAAAATAACAGGAAACGTATATTGTGACATTTTGTAATTTTGACAGTCACGTGTTCAGCGGCATGAAGAAGAGGAGATTTGCATGTGGCTGCCTATAGGCGTCATATTCATTGGAATCGCTGTGACAAGCTGAGATATCTCACTTTATAATCCACCTTTCGTGTGATAATTTGCGTTAATACGTCCGTGTTTGAAGCAGATGGACACCATGTTATTTGCTCCTTTACATCGGTCAGTATACTATACATTCAATTAAAAATGTATTAACTGAAAATTCAGCAAATGTAAGTGTTTGAGGAGTGTTGGGGCCATGAATACCCTCCAAAATACATACATGTGAGATATTTGGCGAACTGTTTGTTTTATAACATACATTAAATTCCATTCAACAGAATTCACAATAAAATCAAGAGCTGATTACCTTCATATACCACTAATTTTGCACGATATAAATTCGAGAAGCGTTTCAAACCATTTAAACTGAATACACTCTCACCCCAATCCATGCTATTGTAGGAACAAACTTGAAATACACAGACTGCATTGTTTTAGGCGTGCTGTGGAAATTGAAACGAACTTTCCTGCATGATGTTTGACATACCATTAAAATCTGCAAAATGGACGTATTCATTATTAACGGCGGCACAGATGTAATGATTAATAGCTAATTTGCTTATGAAGTAATGCTGTAACAACTGCGGTGTTTGCGTAGCATCAGAGTATAATGGCTTGTCTCCTAAAATTTGCATGTACAGAATGGGCAAGAAATCACCACACACCCGCACAATACGCATACAAAATCAGTTGAAGTTTACACAACACAACGCACACTACAATGTGCAATGGCAGTTTGGCAACAGTGTAGAAGGTAGTGCGTATGTGGGCGCGTCAAGGTGCACGTACGGATTTACTGGACATATAAGCAAGAAGCACGTGGGTGATTCGAATTTATTACGATTTACTACGTTTGCCCACCACTCTGTAGATAATATCATTAAATGTAATTTTAGATGCTTCAGACTCTCTGGAAATTGCTCCCTGAGGTCGCTAATTAGTTAGTAATGTATAGTGCCTCATACCTGAGAAGAATTGGATTTTTACCAACACCGCTGTGGCCACCTTAAATCTTGCATTTTTTTCAGTAATTTAGTGAAAAAAATTGAATTTCTTGATTGCAGTGCCAGTCTTTCTTTAAAAGTTGTAACTGCTAAGTATTGTGTATTGATAAACAAAGTAAATACATTTCTTGCAAATAATGAACAATGAGAAGAGATATGACCTTGGCAGAGAGAGTACATGCGAATTGCATATAGAGTGCTATCTGCGGATATAAACCGACATTTTTCAGTTGGAGAAGTGAAGTATTTTTTCGGATGTTTTAATAGATTCTGTTATTCTTTTAACTTGTGTTCCGTCGGTTTGAAACTATCAAGGCCAAAGCTTTTCTCATCAGTAACTTACATTGCTTCTACTTATTCGAAAGAAAGGACATAACATTCAATGTAAGAAGTTTCCAGAAAGGACATAACTTGTTGTTCTAGATAAGCTTTCCTAGAAAGATATTTGGACCCAAGACAGTTAAAGTGAAAAAGGGCTAGGGGATATTACATTACAATCAACCTCACAATTTATTCTTTTTGCGTGATATTTTCGTTGTTCAAATGAGCTCGAATATGGTGTGTGCGGCATGTAACACATGTGGAAGGAAAGTCAAAGCCATATAAAACGTGATGCGAGCAAGGCCACCTCGGCCTGTCGGAGGGGGGGGGGGGGTGGTGGTGGACGAGCAAGATGTTGTTGAAAATTAAATATAGTGTGAAGAAACACACAGGCTTCAGCTGACTCAGGATCGAGTCCAATTTTGTACTTTTGTTCAAAGATTTAAAAGAAGCGGATGCGTTTTACTCAGGTGATAACCAAAAGTGACACACAACCCCAGAAAGCCAAGTTTCATGATGTTTTTGTCGTCCTGCTTTGTTAGTTACTTTGTTACATACGAATCTTCTTTCATAAGTCAAGTATCGTGCTGCGGATTCAAGCGTTCCAGAATGTGACGCTGTGTCACTGGGTGAGTAGTACTCGATATTTCGAGGGGACTCAATATCTTCATATGTAAAGGTTAGCAGACCAAGAGGGTCAAACGTCGTAAGTGTTCTGAATCTTGGGAAATGAAGTGTTGAGATTTGTACTTTCAAAAATAGTGACGAATCATATATATTTATGTATAAAAATGAATACATATATACTGTACGCTTAAGTGTACACGTATATTCATGCGTTCTGTCTTTAATTTTGAAATTAAATTATTCTTGTCTTGGAGTCATTTAGGGACGACTTTAAACTGCATAGAATATAAAGCGCCTAATTAGAAGATTTTGAGTTGTTCCATGCGACCAGATGGACGGAGAGGTACGATGAACCTAATTGTCACTTTCCGCAATTTTACGAAGGCCCATAAAATGTTACTGCATCAGGGCTTACAATGATAAGGTAGAAGAGAACCAGCGGAGTAAGTCTGTCACTTTCCATAACAGTGTTGTAATTCCTCAGTACACGACCAGTCAGTTAATTGATTTCAGTTTATATCAAGTACATAAATTAATTATTTTGTTAATTAAGCAAGTAAATTTTCGCTTATGAGCCCTTTCCTGTCGTATACCGATCATTCCTCCCTGCGACTCTTCTTGGCTGTAGTTGGTTCCCGTATCTTTTCAAATGCGCATTACGTCATGGCATTTTTGAACTGTCTGCGCAGAAGCAGCAGCATCTCAGCTTGTCTCGTTGTTCTTGTATATTTGCTGGGTAGTTCACTCTTCTTGGTGTTAGTAGTTTTCCAAAGATTAAATAGCGATGAAATACCTGTATCATATGTGTGCCATAAATGGTGCCTCATGCTTGTGAATTTGGAACTTCGTTACGTAAGTATTGCTTAAGCATAGGTTAATGACAACGAATGCTATTTAAATACACTGACTATTAATTTATATTTTAATATTGAGGTTGCATCTGTGTTTTATTAAAATGAAATTTTTTGTGTAGGGATAAATATCTGACCCCTGGGATGAATTTAAAACCCATAACATTAGAAGAAACAGGATATTAATTTTCGCTTTATGAGTTCTCGCCTTAAGAGAAGCTTACAAGAATGCAATTAAGCTCGTAAATCGAGGGATAATTGTAGGTTCAATTGCTTGTTTTTATGTTGTTATTGCGAGATTGTCGGTTCAGCTTATTTTCGGTCGAGTTTTAAGTCGGCTTACTGCCCTGGCCTGTTACTGGAGGGACCATTATCTGTCTGTTAGGTCAATGCCTAGACGCTGGTGGTGTGATCTGCTAGGGATGAAATGACCTTTTATAAGAGGGGCGGGAGTTTAAATTGCGTTCTTTAACAAATTAATTTATGGAGTCCGAAATGACGTTGATTGTGAACCCCATGTCAGGTCGACCCTATGCACGTTAAAATTTACATCTGCGATTGCAAAACTACATTTTGGACTCGAACTAAGTACAGTACAGTTTTCTGGTACATTACGCCGTGTGTTTGTTATATCAAATTTCTGTTTATTTCTTTCATCACATCCAAGAAGAATGTTATGTTCATATTCAAGACGGTACAAACTCAAATAGCGAAATTAATATCTATTTTTTACTACGAGCGACGTCCTCGAATTTCGCCTAGGAAACATATCTTATCCGTTGTATTATATGCCAGGTGCTCATCTGTTTCGGTACCCATGCTCAAATGTTACTTCGCCGCGAGCCCGTAACTCACAAGGAATTTCTTATTATACGTAGTTTTACTATATGCTGGATGCTCAGCTGTGTCTTCGCCCTCATCTCAAGCCTAACAAGGAATACTGTCTTATAGTTTTATTATATGCTCGATGCTCAACTGTGTCTTCGCCCTCATCTCAAGCCTCACAAGGAATACTGTCTTACAGTTTTGCTATACGCTGGATGCTCAACTGTGTCTTCGCCCTGATCTCAAACCTCACAAGGAATACTGTCTTATAGTTTTACTATATGCTCGGTGCTCAACTGTGTCTTCGCCCTTATCTCAAGCCTCACAAGGAATACTGTCTTATAGTTTTATTATATGCTGGATGCTCAACTGTGTCTTCGCCCTCATCTCAAGCCTCACAAGGAATACTGTCTTATAGTTTTACTATATGCTCGATGCTCAACTGTGTCTTCACGCTCATCTCAAGCCTCACAAGGAATACTGTCTTATAGTTTTACTATATGCTGGATGCTCAACTGTGTCTTCGCCCTCAGCTCTCACCTCACAAAAATAGGTCTTTTAATTGTATTATATGCTGGTTTCTCAACTCTTTCTTTAGCCTCAGCATATAATTCACAGAGAACACGGCAACGACAGTAACCATAACAACGAAGTAAGGCGCACTCATATTAAGCGTGTGACTCTCATCTTTCCAACGGGTAGGGACTCCGTCGCATGACCCCGTTCTCCTAGACCGAATACCAATGTATTTTGCACGGTACATCCCACAGTCGTCCTGAATATACTCTCAAAATTCCAAGTCCCTCTCTTTATTTACTGATGAGGTATGGCTGCCAAAATCACACGCACAGACACCTTCTTGCTTCGTAAACTTAATACCATTCAGAAGCTTTGTTAAGATAGTTACATTTGCACTAATATACCAATGATGCACTAAGAGGTGCTGCTTCTTCTATATAGGTAACACTGGATAATATTTCTTATTGTACATTCCATAATCGTGTTAAAAATATCACCAAAATTTCAACTTTCTATCTGCTTTTCTTGATGAGTTGTGGCTTGCAAAGTCTGACACGTGACGCCACACTGTACGTGCCGCGTCCTAAGAACCGATCGCGCGTAGCGGCCACGCAAGTGACGCGCGCCCTTCCTCTGAAGTTGAGTCGTCCTTTTCATGTCAAGGGGAACTCGTGTATTGTGTAATATGATGTCGTAATTTTTCCCCATTTTCTGTAATCAGTAAAGATGGCGAAAATCGAAAATCTCTCTATCTGTGAAATACGGTCGGTGATACAGTGTGTAAATTCTAAAGTAGGCTATGCTCTTCTAGCGGAATTTCACAGGAAGATTGTTCAAATGTATTCTGAAGGTGCAAATGGACGGAGGGAATGTGAGGAAATGGTGTCGGTTGTTCAAAGAAGTCACCACTAATGTGCATGACGAGGAAAAAAGTGGGTGCCCGTCTTTATTCACGGATGATTTGAAAGAAAAAGCAAAACTTCAGTGGAAAAAAGCGATTCAAAATATTTAAATTACATGAAAATCTTCCAGATATGTCTCCGTCTGTGATCCAAGAAACTGTAACGATTTTCTGAAAGACATGGCGGCGAACGTTTTCGAGAAAGGCATACAAGTCTGGTCCCACGCTATGACAAGCGCCTTAATTTATATGGCGATTGTGTGCAGAAGTAGTTTAACACTTTAAAGAAGAAGCGTGTTTGTTTTCTAAGGACTCAGTGCGTGCCGCGCTGTAAACACTCTCCACTTCGGTTATAAAAACCAATCTCTTAATGTTTTATAAGGCAAAAGTTGCTGTTTGTTCTGAGATCCATACAAAACACATAAACGCAATGTGGGCACCACGTAGAATTTTTTAATCTTAAACCTGATCGTATGTAAAGTTACCGCTAGGCTTTAAAAGGTTAATGTAGCTACTAACACGGTAGAATAAAAATATTTTTAAAAATTATTTGAACGCTTTTTCCACCAAAGAAGAACTTACTTTCTGGATCCGCTACGTATTACATAGATTCGAGAATTTTTCTGCGGATAAACGATAAATTAACAGAGATAATGAAACGAAGGAGACAGTAATACTAATCAATGGACAGTGATATTTGGTCTTAAGTAGGCCAACTGGTAAGAGGTACCGTGTATAAAGAACGGCCGCCCACGGCTGTTCTTTAAATACAGGATCGTCCGAATACGAAGAGAGACTCTCAAGTCCTTCCAAGATACTTGGCTAACAGTTTCTGCCGAATTCGAGCAAAGACTGTTTGCAGCTGCCTCTTTAGGTCTTTGTGGATTCTAGTCAGTCTGCTGTAAATTGCTAGCCCGTGGATGCAGATTAGTAAGTCAGACGTTCCTTCTTGCACTTTGTGGAGAACATGGTCTGTAAGCGGGTTGCGGTCGTGCCCGTTTGACTGAGTTAAAAGTAAAGTAGACCGGAAGCCCTGGCATGCAAGCTAGTAACGTCACTACTGTGCTAACGCTACAAAACTTCAGGTTATGGCCATGGCAAATGCAAAAAAAGCTAAAGTTCTTCCACGTTACAAACATGTGTTTTTGTTTGTTTGTTTGTTTGTTTGTATGTGGCTCAACAGACCTATGTGGGCTTAGGCCTCCTCATTTTTAAGTTCCACGATCACACTCAATTAGACACGCCACACTCGGTAAGATTCCTCTAGACGAGTGATCAGTCCGTCACAGAGACCTCTACCTGACAACACACAAACATTCACAAGAGACAGGCATCCATGTCCCCGGCGCGGTTCGAACCCGCGATCCCAGCAAGCGCTCGGACGAAGGCCCACGCCTTAGACCGCGCAGCCGCGTATAGGGGAGTAAAGTTGTAGCGCCAAGCATTCTTAACCCTTTCAATAATTTGTGATATGTGGTCAGCTTCACGCTGTGGCTGCTTTTTCTGTAGGGAGGAATATACTCATACCCATTGGGTAGAATAGCCGGTCTGGATATTTCAGTAATTTAAAAAATATCCAGACCGGCTTACTT
>BLKM01000722.1:197217-214864 GCA_013340265.1 Coptotermes formosanus
TCTCTTAGTTCAAGGTGGCGTTGAGATCCATTCTCTAGATAACGTTTACAAAGGATATAGCTCATTCCGTTATCAGAATATCATTGCGTCCTGAACCGAGGTTGTGTGCAAAGTTCGTATTAATCTCTAAAGGCAGTAGATGAGATCGTGTTTGAAATAGAGGCGTCGCAGTGTTTGAACTTAGGAAGGGGGTAACACAAGGTTTGACAGCACTCCACCCTGAGCTCAATCATTCTCAAGTACTGTGCCTTATATATAGGATGTTCAAAAAGATTTTACACACGTTTGTGCAGGGTGTTCCAGGAATGGTGTCATAATAATAATACATTACTTAAATAACTCAGGGTAGTTGCTGAAGTTTTCAAGGCGATTGGCAGCAGTTTATAACCATAACCAGGGGCGCACCGAGAATTTTTCCTGGGGGGGGGGGGGGGGGCGCGGTGGTTGACCCTGAGGCTGTATGTAATTTATGTTTGATTTTAAAAATTGTTATAAAAATCATGTTGTAAGTAAAATATAACACTGTCTGCAACTGCATTTGTATGCATACGAATATAACTACATGTTCCATGACTCTGTCACAGTGTCCTGCCTTCTTGTTTTTTTAAATTTTATTAATTTATTTTTCAAAATTCTAATGTACTAGTCATCAGCCAATATCAGTGGCTGATTTCGTCTGATGGGGAAATCATGTAAAAGTTTTGACATCGTAATATCTACAAACTCTGTGCTTTTTCAATTTCAGTTTCGGGGGTTTTGGGGGGGCTGCTGCCAGGAACCCACCCCTTGGTTGCGCCCTTCGGCTTAACGGTCTTTAAAGAAATAAATATAACAAATTTATTCAGGGAACAACAACATGAACAATAGTGACTTCTAGTTTTACAATAATTCTCGGAAGAATGGCTGCCTAGTAATAACAGTGCATAGCCTTCACTCCGTGCGTCAAGACAAAGAATAAACGTAGCGATTACTTGCATGACCCGTAACCGTGTGATAACCGTGTGTAACCCTTTAAGGACGAAGCGTATCTGTTTTATATAAGGACTCAGTGCGTACCGCGCTGTAAACACTCTCCACTTCGGTTATAAAAACCAGTCTCTTAATGTTTTATAAGGCAAAAGTTGCTGTTTGTTCTGAGATCCGTACAAAACACATAAACGCAATGTGGGCACCACGTAGAATTTTTTAATATTAAACCTGGTCGTATGTAAAGTTACCGCTAGGCATTAAATGGTTAAACTAACTCCAAACTTGCCTGATGACCAAGTTAGGATCTCGTCGCAATCTGCTCTTAAGGGAAGGTGATTGTGAGATCGTAGGCAGCGGCCGAGTTTAGGCGCATGCCAGAAAACCTTCGAAAGTGAGGTTTCAGGCATGCTTAAGAGAGGCTGCAGGAGGAGGGTAGATGGAAGGTGTAACCAGAGACGGCGTTATGTAAGGAATCACAGACTGTACCATAACTAACTTCATCATCGCTGCACAATAATTTGTCACAAGGAAAATTCCTTTTTTATTGTGTATTCTTGCGTTTTGCCATAAATATAATATCAACCAATAAATTCATAAGAAAAATGGCATGTACAAATGGTATTTGAGAGCCCCTACATATGTTTCAGCAAGAAAGTTTCCAGCTTCAGGGTTTTTTTTTTAGCAGAGGATATAAAATATTCTTGTAGTCCTTTGATAAAAAACCGCTTAAGATGGCAACTTGCTTGCTTAAACATATGTGTGTAGGAGTTCGCAAATACGTGTTATACATCTCACTTTTCTTGTGCATCTACTGGTCTATATTAGACTTAAAGAAAATGCAGTGTTAAGTGGGTCCCTGTCACCACGGCATGGCGCGTCCTCGGGTTGCGGATGGAGGAACGGCCTCCGGTTATGGAGGGTAGCTGCGAATACATTGAATAAGCAGTCGCGGACGGCCGACAAGGGGTGGTCCTCCAGCTTGAGGGCTGGGCGAGGTGCTAACAACTCCTCACCGTAAAAAAGTATGATCTTACGGAACATATGGACAAGCCTCGGAGCTGGACCTATTCTTTGGTACTACCCCAGCTGCGGACTGGATTGAGCTGGCTCAGGATAGGGACAGGTGGCCGGCTTGTGTGAATGCGGTAATGAACCTCCGGGTTCCATAAAATGCGGGGGATTTCTTGACTTGCTGAGGAACTGTTAGCTTCTCAAGAAGGCCTCTGCTCCATGGAGTTAGTTAGTTAGTTAGATGAGCTGTGTTTCAGGCGTAGATGGGAGGATAATATTAAAATGGATCTTCAAGAAGTGGGATGGGGGCATGAACTGGATTGAGCTGGCTCAGGATAGGGACAGGTGGCCGGCTCGTGTGAGTGCGGTAATGAACCTCCGGGTTCCATAAAATGCGGGGAATTTCTTGACTAGCTGAGAAACTGTTAGCTTCTCAAGAAGGCCTCTGCTCCATGGAGTTAGTTAGGAAAATTCAATGCGAAGTAACACTGTGACGTTACATCTACCGGCAGTTAACATCGTTTAATGTCTCCTACGTGCTTTCGTCGATACAGATCTTCATGTGGCAGACATTTATGTTTGAGGAAGTGGTACTGGTAGGCATAATTGTGATAACCACAAATCTTCCTCTGTGGATTTGCATGTCCCCTGTTGTTCGAGCAGTTGTGTATTGTTGTGTTCCTTAGCACTGTTTTGCATAGCCCTACTGCACAGTTGTTAGAGCAAAGATAAAATGAGATCATGAGTTAGGATTAGGAAGGAGCCGGTTCTAAGCGGTTTTAACGTAACATCCTGATATCTGACTGCCGATTGGCGAGATTAAAGGAAAATAGACTGAAACTTTTAGAATTGTTCGAATTACACTGAAATATCCACGTTTTGTCTTCTCCAAAAGCGACCAGACCCTCTTTATAAAACACTCAGCCTCCTGTTTCTACGTGGTTAAAACAGCAAAAACGTGAATGTGACTGCTCGTCTTAATTTAATTTCGAGGTTAAGAATAAGTGGAGCTACGCGTCCATTGCTTTACATGTCATTATGGGGTACACAGTAATGACTCGTATTCCCTTCAGACCTTCCAGTAAACTCACTGTGTCTCCATTATAGTGAGGAATTTATTAATGCACTGAACGTCACCCCGTTGTGGTGTTAATAGTATAAATATTAAATCAATTTTAATGTGTTCCATGTCCGTGCACTGTATCATATAACATAATATTCACAAAATAATGCGCCAAAATACATAAATCTTTATTCGTAAAAACCTCCTACATGTTTCGACCCTGCTGGGTCATCTTCAGGGAGAATAATCTGTTACACTGTTGGATGCACTTATACAGTTAAGTGAGAATGTGCCTTTGCTTTCATACTCCGTTGTGAGGTATCTTGTACTGTCCGCGGTCCCTGACCTGCATCCAACAGTGTAACAGGTTATTCTCCCTGAAGATGAGCCAGCAGAGTCGAAACATGTAGGAGTATTTTAGGAATAAAAATTGTATGTAGAATAACAATAATCACCAACAAAACGCACCATATCACAATCAATTTGTTTATTCTTCATTACCCGGACATGTTTCGATGTTTGTCTACATCATCTTCAGGGCGATGTCTTCACACTAATATCATTAGACACTCGTCACTTTTTATATTACGGTAACTGAGGCTGGTTTGATTTGAGTGTTGATACTTCGATTTTCAGTTTGCAGATAATGTTAAAGTATTAAAATGTAAAAACAATGTTTCACATTACATAATACATTGTCGCACGACATTTGGTTTATAGTCTAAAGATAAGATGTTAAAACCTTTAAAAATGCTAAAATTCGATGTTCTGTATTATACAACACACTGTTTCCGCTATACAGTGCGCTGTTATATAACTGGGCAGTCATGCAGTCGTCTGTTTATGGATTGAAAAACCACATAAATCCTCGTTGGCGAAGAAAGTTTAGTGTAACAGTCTGTAAAGAAGGAAAATGATAAGAAAGGTAGAAAACTTTTTTTATTTGCCAATGGGTAGAAACGAAAATGAAAATAAATATTCGTCCGGTTTGGTGCTTACCTGTATTGTGTTCCTGTTGTGTTCTGTGTGGTCGAGTGTTGTCCGTGTAATGCGAGTTGCTGAGTTAGGACTGTTGGTGTGTTATGATTAGGTTAGGTGGCGCTGTATAGTAGTATTGAAAGGTGCGTGGTTTTGAAGTAGGGCAAATAGGGGATTGTGTTCAAATGTACATTGTTCATCCATTAATAGACCAAGACTATGAAACTGTTGTATATATAGATTTTTTAAATAGTTCGTTCTGTTGCCTTTGTTGCACGGCACTATTAGTTGTAAAGATTCTTCGATAGAATTATACTGATGATTATTGTTAAGGATATTCATATGCATTGATTGTGATATAGTGCATTTTGTTGGTGATTATTGTTATTCTATATGAAAAAATGCACGGTGAAGACAAAGTGAAAGAAAAGGTCGTATGTATTTTGGTGCATTAGTTGGTGAATATTATTTTGGTATTAAATCAATATCTGTTGAAACACAACTAAATTCTGTTTATTATATAGAACTACTTGTTTAGACCTATCTAAGGTCATCCTGGGGTTCGCAATTGGTCTTTGAAACATGTTGAGGAATAAATATACGTTACGTAGTTATATAACACGTATATAATATATAATTCTTTCCAAACATATTTTAAAGACGAATTGTAAAGCTGAAGATGACTTGAAATAGGTCGAAACATGTAGTTCTATGTAATAAATAGTACTCAGTTGTGTTTGCACAGAGAGTGATTTAACTGTTGGAGGAAATTACTAATTCTGTTTGGGTTAATTATAGCTGCTTATAGACAGCGTCATACAAGCTTATGAATACGCTGTGTAGGCAGAGTTCGGAGCTTTGTAATGTCACTGCGTGTGGTGTAATCAGAGCTGTGGAGTCGCTACACAGAACCTCCTACTCCGACTCCGACTCATCGATTTTTAAAACTCCGACTCCGACTGCTTCATAAAAGCTCAATATGTATTAATAACGGTAAATGTATAAGACGCTTCATCACCAACACGTGAATCATCAGGCTACTTTTTAGACTTATAACCTGTATTTAAGTATAAGTCTAATGTTTATTGTAGCTATCAGGGCTCTGGATTTGGAGTATCTAGTTAAGATTTTATACTTAGGTCGGAGTCGGAGTCGGTACATTTTTACCGACCCCGGCTCCGACTCCACGACTACGACTCCGACTCCACAGCCCTGGGTGTAATATAGCAAATATTCCGCTTCGAACTGCTAAAGCAATTAAATTCTTTAGGTCATCAGGACTGTAATAGGCGATTTTAATCCGCGTGAGCGAATCCTACACTTGAGCAAAGTTCTCCAGAGGCTCGTATATCACGCTTTAGGGGTGTGAATTTCGCTCGCGATTGATATATAACAACGCACGCAATGTCTGTTGTACCATTGCTAATTCCCTTGATGAAATGACGGCCATTTGTCAAGGAGCCTTCCCACCCCACCACAGCATTTCTCCAAGCGACGCGTTAATGCAGTCACTTTGTTAAGTAACACTTGTTGGGTAACCGACATGTCTTGACTCTTGACTCCTCTATAGGTGCCTTATTCTGCTCCGTTGTTGTGGGGTGCGGGTGTTGTGACTGGTATGTAGCCCTAGGCCACATGCCTACAAGCTATAATGTAGGCTACATATTTAACTTTTTAAAGCCTAGCGGTAACTTTACATACGACCAGGTTTAACACTAAAAAATTCTACATGGTGCCCACATTGCGTTTATGCGTTTTGTACGGATCTCAGAACAAACAGCAACTTTTGCCTTATAAAACATTAAGAGACTGGTTTTTATAACCGAAGTGGAGAGTGTTTACAGCGCGGTACGCACTGAGTCCTTATATAAAGCAGATACGCTTCGTCTTTACATGGTTTGTTTCATGTAGGCCTACAGAATTAGAGACGGGATATCTTAGTCTGTATACTAACTGTGCTACGGGCTAGACGACTCGGGTTCGATTACAGAACGTCCAAACCGGCTATGTGGACCACGCAACTTTCTACTCAGTGGCTACGGTGGAGTATTTATTAGGGACACAACGGCCGCAGCATGACGCTAACCATTCACCTCCACGTAGTTCTGAGGATAAGAACAGGTTGAATTATCAAAATTCCTAATCATCTTCATGACGTAGACAAGGACGACTTTACCCATTTTTAATTCTACGTTCTGTATTAGCCTATGAAGAAGTTTTTCAAAAAGTCGATAAAATTTGTGTTTCTGTGTAAATTGGAATTTATATTGGAGAGACACGAATGAAGACTGACTGACTGACTAACCAACCAACCAACCAACCAACGAACCAACCAGCCAGCCAGCCAGCCAGCCATCCAGCCAGCCAGCCAACCAACCAACCAACCAACTAACCTACTAACCAACCAACCAACCAACCAACCAATCAGCCAGCCAGCCAGCCAGCCAACCAACCAACCAACCAACTCAATGGAGCAGGGATATTATTAGAATATGTTGGTTCCCCACCCAGTGAAGCAATTGTCCGCAGTTTATAGAAAGTGGATGTTCATTACCGTAACCACAAGAGCCGAAAGCTTGCCCCTATCCTCGGCCTGATTAATCTAGTCTACGCCCTTCCACCCTATCCCTGTCGTATGCATTTCACTATTATCCTTCCATCCACGCCAAGCTCTTCCAAATAAACACTTAGGTTTCCCATGAATCCATGTGCGCATTTTTTCCTCCCCTTACTTACCACGTGTGTTGTCCTCATCGTCCTTGATTTGATCACCCGAATAATTTTTGGTTAAGAATAAAAATAATTTCAATTCTCATGTTGCGATTTTCCATAGTCTGTTTCACTTGCACTGTCTTAAGTCAGAGTGTCCGCTTGAACATATAATTTGTGTATCCTGTAATATTAGGCGGACTTTGATTGACTTCGACCTACTTGAGTGTGTTTTATTCCCCCAGAGGGTACAAAGTCAGTCTCAGTAAATGATCACGTAGCTTAAATATTCAGCTTGTATCCGCATGCTGTGTTTACTTTAATTTATAAGATATTCTCCATTAAAATTTTAACAGACAGTTACACTGGTAGTATTAATAATTATATCATCTCCAAACGCGAAACACAGAAAAATAGGAAACACTGCTGTTGGCATTGTTTTCAAATATTTGCTTACAGAAAGGAGGAAAGGATTTTAACTTTATTTGTATTTCTAGATCTGTCTCCACTTTGATCTTAAGCCAACGAAGCGAACGCAGCCCAATGCGTAAGAAATGAAGCCTCTTTTTGTATCCTTTTTAATATATTCCCGCCTTCCGACTTAGCTTTCCAAACTCTTCTTTCAACCCCATTTACTTTGCACGCCTGATTGCACTCCCATTATTTTAATGCACGATGGAACTGAAATTTATGCTTTATTCCAATACCCTCCTACCATTGCAGTGTAATTATAATAAGTTATACCAAATTTCATAGTCGAATGGCTCAGACGTAATTGCACATTAAGCCTGAATCTAAGGGAATAGCACTGAATATAGAAAATCGTATGGCTAGGACAATCTATTTCCTTTCACTTCTGCACGATCAAGGTTCTAAGCCCCATCACTTCTGTATGATCCACTTTCTTAAGCACATTACTTTTGTAGGATCCAGTTTCTAAACCACGTCTCTTCTGTACGGTCAAGTTTCTTAACCACATTTCTTCTGCAGGATCCAGTTTCTAAACCACGTTGCTTCTGTAGGATACAGTCTCTTAACCACATTATTTCTGTAGCATCCAGTTTCTAAACCACGTCGCTTCTGTACGATCGAATTTCAAAACCCTATCACTTACTTAGGATCCAGTTTCCAAACCTCGTTAGTTCTGTATGACCGATTTTCTAAATCTCAACGCTCCTGTAAGAAAAACTTTCAATCCCCATTGCTTTTGTGCGATTCAGTTTCTGAACCCCATCACTTCTATACGATCCGGTTTCTGAACCTCGTCACTTCTGTATGAACTAGTTTCTTAACCGTATTACTTCTGTACGACCCAGTTTATAAAACACATCACTTCCGTAAGATCAAGTCTTTAAACAACATCAAATCTCTACGACCCATTTTCTGAACCCCATCACTTCTGCAGGATCCATCTTCTAAACCACATCACTTCTGTACGATCCAGTTTCAACCCCCCACTATTTACTTGCGATCCAGATTCCAAACCCTACCACTTGGGTATAACCCAGTTTCTAATTCCCATCACTTCTGTACGAATCATTTTCCAAAACCCATCACTTCCCTACGATTTATTTTCTAAACATCAGTTCTGTGGGATTTATTTTCCACCCCTATCACTTCTGTACGATCCAGTTTCTAAATCCCGTCACTTATGTAAGATTTAATTCCCAAATCCCAATACTTCTTCACAATCTAATTTCCACACCCCATCACTTGTGTACAATCCGTTTTCCAAAGTCCATCACTGTGGGAGATTTCCAGACTACCCTTTCCAACTTTTGTGCCTTTCGTGACAGTCGGGGTCGTGACAGCAATACATTTTTTCCCCGATTTAAATAAAATTCGCTAAAGGAGGTATTCACAAAAGAGTTATGAATGATTATGCGTTTTGTGGGTCAACGAAGTAAAAGGCATACTTCACTTAGAGGCGTAAATGAATTTCTCTCCTTTCTGCCCACGTTTATTGCGTGATTTGAGTGAAATTCATTAAAACATCTGCACATAATGTTGCAGAATATTTGTGAGTTCCGCCAATACAGTCACAGGGAAGGTCGTACTTTTCTTATTGGCGTAAAATGAAATTACATTTATGCCTGTAGTGTGAAATCGCATATTTTCCAAGTAAAGAACGTCTTGGTGAAGTGTGCATATTAACGTCACTCAGTATGTCGTTTCCGCTCTTGTTACGCTTAGAGGACAACATTCTCTTTTACTGATATACAGGTTGTACACAAAAGAAGGGTGCGGTTTCAAAAGTTAACAAGAAATTATTTCTCATTTTACATGGGCACAACGTACACCGTCAGCAGCGGCAACTGTCCAAGTTTCTCATGCGCTACCAGCAGTTCGCTTCTCATGCTTACTGCGGGGCTGCGGGGCTAGTTTCCAAGATGGCGTCGCAGCAGGAGAAGGCGTTCTGTGTGCTCTCCTTTGGCCACCCCGTTCGCCGGATCTAACACCATGCTATTTCTTTCTTTGGGAGTTCGTTAAAGACAGCGTTTACGTACCACCATTGCCCATGTCCCTCAAGGAACTTCGTGATCGGATAACGCATGCACTGCAAACCGTTACAGCGGACATGCTACACCGAGTCTGGCATGAATTTGATTACCGTGTGGATGTGTGTCGTGTGGCCCAGGGTGCACACATTGAAGGATTGTGATTAACGCATGAGAAACTTGGACAGTTGCCGCTGCTGACGGTATACGTTGTGCCCGTGTAAGGTGAGAAATAAATTTCTTGTTAGCTTTTGAAACCGCACCATTCTTTTGTGTATACTCTGTATACTGTTTGGTGTTGTTAGTCAATGTATATTTCGAGGGAAGTTTTCCCTGGTAAGACACTTCAGACTGGCACACTCATGAAACTGCTGAAGTAAGGCTCATTCAGTTTCATTTCATAACGCTAGAATGCGCTAATGAATAATTAAGCCACACAGAAACTCATAAGTTAATCAAGTTCTATGAATTGTTCATATTAGACAGGGAGAGAAATCAATCAGTGAGGGGTAAGCTTGGAGTGCAGAACATTGTTCTGGAAACAAAACAGTCCCAAAGAGAGTGGGTACAACATGTAGAGAGAATGAACACAGGCGGGGTACCCAAACAGGCACTGAAATATAGGCCAAAAGGAACAGATGCATAGGACGCCCAAGGAAAAGATGGAAGGACCAGCTTCATCGCGAGGCATAAAGAACAGGCACTGCGCCTAATATTTCACAGCTCATGATGATGATGATGATGATGATGATGATGATGATATGATGAATTGTTCATATACCGTCATAGAGTCTCTGCAGTCTTTCATCACTGAATAAAATTTTTATACGGGTTGGAGTTCGTTTTTTTTTGTAGCTACAATTTAGCTGTGTGGGTAGGCTAATGCGATACATTTTTATCTGGATCTACGTTGCGGAAACCCCGCTGAAATTTCAATGATAACATTATAGTTTTTACCTCTGTAGGTACGGTTTTCACTTATAAACATCCTGTCGCATAACTCTTTATACATACAACTCTCGAGGGTCATTTTCTTATCACGGTTTCCATAAATATGCGAACCGTGGACTTCACGAGTCGTGAAAAGACAAGTGACAAAAGAACGGATAGTGCTGTGTAGACGCAACATGTTTCGGTAAAGATTAATACCTACATACTCACTGAATCGTTGGTACTTTATGCTGTGTATTGCTTCCATTTTTTGGTCTAATTTATAGCTACTAACAATTTTGTTTCCAGTAGGAAAGAGTGTGGTCGAAATCTTATAGCACTGTGCAAAGAACTGATTTCAGTCGCTCTTCTTGGAATCATCCGCAGGCGGTAGTAGAGGGTTGTTGGGTGATTTGTTACGAGCAGTTACAGAGCGCAAATGGTTGTCTGCAGTCCGCTATTAACAGAGAAACATCTTTCTCCACTGAATATTCTCATTATAAAATGACACTGTCTAAGATAGGAAACCGTAGGGTTTTCCGTGATGAATAACCTACAATTCGACATTATCGAACTCCGACTGAAGACATACCGTACTGAGCTAAAAAAAAATACAAACCCTTATTTTTAGAAAGACACGTGACAGTGCTACAGTCACATTCTCCCTCTCCACGTCCAGCGTATATGAGGCTGAAAGCAAACTCCCCACTCACTCATGTGTCGCAAGATTGCGATCGGAGTCTCAAATATATCACACTTCCTTTCTACTGTGCCTATGTTCTGTCCTTCTTTCTTATTCCTTTATCTTTCTCTCTTTTCTTTAGTTTGTCTATATTTTACTTTTCTCTATCCTTTTGTGCACTTCATTTCAGTTACATTTCTTTCTGCTGTTCAGTTGTTTATTTATTTATCACGACAACACGGTTCGGTGAAAATTTTTTTTCCTGGGTCGTAATTTGATAAGATACAATAGTTGTGTCACTAATGACCAAGGCAGCAGAAAAGTGGCCAACATAACCCTTTGTTGGCAATAGGACACACTTTCAAACTGCCCAAAAGGTCGCCAATTTACTACAGTTGTTAGAGGTTTATAGGGCGGGGCGTGTGGCACATATGGAAAACATGCAAAATTCATCAGACTTTGGTCTGGAAGTTTGAAGGAATACGACCGTTTAAGAGATTTAGGCAGAGAGAATAGATCTATTATAAAATCGGATCTTTCGGTTACAGAGATATGGCAGGGGGGTGTGGAATGTAACGCATTGGCGGATGTTTGGTTACGTTGTAATTAAATTTTTTGTTACAGTACGTAAAACGCCTTTACTTCCATAACACCTAGCCAACTACTGGCTCTTCAGACAGAAATATCCTCACTGGAATTAGTAAAGTGGTTGTCACAAACTGCATTTTTGTACAAAAAATTGGATTTCAACCAAGAAAAAGTCTTATCGACCCACAAGTTTTGCGGTAGCGACAATAATGATGCGATTTTCTCTAGACGCCTTTGCAAAATTGCGAAAAGAGACACTTAGCTTCGTTTTGTCTTTTTTCATCCGTCTGTCTCTCTGTCGGTCCTCATGGAAAAACTCGTCTCCCCCTGAAAGGATTTTCATAAAATTTGATATTTCAGTATTTTTAGAAAATCTGTCGAGAAAATTCAAATTTGATTACACTCTTACAAGAATAATGTTTACTTTACATGAAGTCCGATGTGCATTTGTGATAACATTGTGCTCAGTTCTCCGGATAATGAGAAATGTTTGAGAAAAAAAGTGTAGAAAAAATCAAAATACATATTTTATATTCAATAACTTGTTGTTTCGAAAATCATACCGTTTATGAGGTAATGTGGAAGGGTATGCTACAACCAGACAGGCCACAGATGACAATAAAATACGGCGCATGCACATTGCATGCTGGCCAAATAACGCTACAAACACACACTCAGACTATGTAATAGTTATTGCTTTTCCACGGCAACAGTGGTTACACGAACACGCCTCAATGTTAACCTACGTTTGTCCGTACATTTGCGTCCCTTGTTTACGTTTGCCTTGGTCAGAACTGTAAATCAAGTGGCGGTTCGCGCACACTGGAACCCTGCCACGCGGAGCGGATGTATGCAGCTACCAAACGAGTCGCAATGGTTTTGTTGACTGCACAAACTGCATAGTATTTGACGCGCAGTGAGGGATTTCAGTCGATTAGTAAACAAAATGAGCAAGTCGAAAGAGGAAAGTTTGTTACGTGCTTAACTGAGATAGAGCAAAGGAAGGAAAGGAATTTATGAAGATTTTGGGTGCATGAAGCGTGCAAGAAAGCATGATACATGGCGAGTTTCATTTGTTACAACCGTACTTACTAGATGATGTGGCTTTGTTTTTAGTACTTTCGGATGACTTATGGAACGTTTAGGTCTCTGAAATTCCTTCATACGTAGGGACCTAGTTCATTAAAGGAAAGTAACGATAAATTTCCCGATGAGTGGTCTGTAGGCACCGGCCCGGCCACACGAAAATATATTCTTGTCCGAGGGTTCGATACGGAATTGTCGAATACTGTTGTGTCCGGTGCGGATCAGTGTGCAGTGCCACATAAGTAATAGTGCAAGAGGGATTTATTTTCCCAACATGCGTCCGTCCTTTTCACCCGACGTAGTCGAGTGTTCGCGAACTTCAGGTTGGCTCAAACTTTAACACTGGTGACGTATTCTTGAGGTGTCTGATACGAAAATTAACCGCCATACCGGCTATCCTGTTTAAGGCTTCGTGTGTTTTCTCAGTCCCTCCATTCAGGCCTCTTCCGCTTTCTGCCACATCAATTCTTATCACCATTCGCTAATTGTCATAGTTTATGATATTATATGCAGGATGGCTAAAATTAATTGAAGAATTTTAGGGCTTGTAATTTTCTGCTGAGAACACGTACGGAAGACTTTACTACAATGCTGTTTTCCTAAATCCGTTTAAAAATTTGTTTAACCTTGTAAAGCCTAGCGGTAACTTTACGTACCACCAGGTTTAACATTAAAAAATTCTACGTGGTGCCCACATTGCCTTTATGTGTTTTGTACGGATCTCAGAACAAACAGCAACTTTTGCCTTATAAAACATTAAGAGATTGGTTTTTATAACCGAAGTGGAGAGTGTTTACAGCGCGGTACGCACTGAGTCCGTATATAAAACATACGCTTCGTCTGTAAAGGGTTAAAGGTTAAGTGGCATGTCCCACCGCACCTGCCTCCGGCACATCTGGCCCGATATACGGAATGCCCTACAGCACATACACCTGGAATTACATGCCGTAAGGACACCAGGCCGAAAATCAGCAGCATAACACCAAACCAGCACAAGAATTTTAGACTTTTTAACATTTTAAACTGTTTTACCATTTTATAAATCCCATTTAATGCACATCTTATGCAATTTGTAATAATACCGCCTGATGATGGAATAGCTATTTGCCGAAACATGTCGGGGAACTAAAAGACAACGGTTAATAAATAAACAATAACATTTTGCATAAGTTGGATCTCTTTTAGTATATTGATCATATGCACGGAAATGAATAACACAAAACACAAAATCTTAATAAATATAGTTACGGAAACCAACCATTTCAGGTATATATGCTTATTGAACTACCGGCAAAAAAGGGAAGCCATTTTGCACACGCTATCCTGACGACTCGTTTCAGCTCAAAACAGGGGCCATCGTCATGCCACTAACAAGAACAGTAAAAATGGAAAACTAAATGTCGTCAATTCCGAAACGAATTTTCAGAATTGATATACAGAGGCCCTGCGAGTTTCGTTGCCAGTTACGCCCTAATGCACTTATACGTAACCGTGTTTTCAGTTGTGTCTAAGAGTTAAGGAGTTTATTTCTCAAATTATTGTAACAAAACGTAATGACATTCTGTACAGGTAAGTTGTTTATTACAACATAGTAAAAGCAGTTATTCACGCTGTCATGTAATTTATTATAGTATTTTGTTTTTGACGTCCATTTCAACTGATAAATAATATAAGTTTACGAAATAAATATTACTGAAAGTATAAACTTATGTGTTTCCCATATCATGTTGACGGGATCTCGACGGAAACAATGCTGTCCATTCGTGGGACGCTGTTGCTATTAATGTACCAATTAAAAGATTCAACAAAGTAAGCCATTTTTTCGAACAGTTATCAATGCAACATAGTTGTGAAATTTGGTTGAGTAATAGAAAACCAGTAAGGAAATAAAAGTAATATCTTTCCTTCTCTACGCCCAGTAAGGTTTTCTATTATTGTCGATGATGCTTACCAAATCGATCGAAGGCAACCTTACCCTTTATAGTTTGTCGGCGCTAATGACGGGGCCTTTAAATGCATTATAAACATTATCAAACATGAGAGAAGTAAGATGAAATTTAGATTATGGTGAAACAATGGCAGGGAAGAATAAATGGTACCTTTAGGTTGAAACAAAGTAAGAGAAGCTAAGATGAAATATTAGACTGCTATCAAAATAACATTGATGGGGTATTCAAATATGTGGGACGGGGAAAATCCCAAGTTTTGACAAAATGGCGGCTGTTCCAGACGTGACTGATGTGAAAATCGATACGGAAGGCGTATGCTTATATCATAAGAATGTGATTACGGGTCGAGTAGCTCCGTAGTCTTGGCAGAAGGAGATGTTGAGAATCTCATGCGGTGCATCAGGTCTGAAGGGAGACAAGTAATCTGAAAGACTGAAATAAGGATTTCCACTAGTGTGATTTTTGGCAACAATAGACTATTCTGGTTTGTTACATTGTTATCCTTTGTAGAACATGGAAAATAGTGCTTCTTGAGAGATGCATTCTTGTGACATTCCCATAAAAGTAGGTTTCATTTGCGCAAGCTAGCAAAAGGCATATTCCGTGACGTAACATACCGCCTCTACAAAGGCGTGCTTTATTTTCAAAGTATCTTGCGGTTTCACAGTACACGCGTAAATGTAATTTAATTTACGCCTGTAAGAGAAGCATTCCTTCCCCGCGCCAATTTCACCAAAGTACGCAGATGTTCAACAGCGTTATGTGCACAGCCTGGGAAGCAGGGCCACGGATAGGAATTTATTTACACCCTTAGGGAAGTGCAGCTTTCACGTCTCCGACTTAGGCGGAATTCGCAGTTATTCAATAAAAACTTGCGGACAGAACTTTATGCAGATCGGACAAAAATAGCGGACACTTTACTCGAAGAAATTTATGGGTTTTTAAGTGCAGCTGTAGATTGACCGATCGCATCTACAAATTGTCAAAGTGCATTTTTTTATCGTCAAAAGGCATCTGTAGTCACAATGTACCTATAATTATTAAAGTGCATCTATAGATTGTCAGGATACATCTATGCCGAATTCCACAAAAATCCGACAAACAGTTTAGTCACTTTTGGTACGTCAAAAACAGAAGGACGGACAGGCGAGGGGCCAGACGAACTTCTTATCCACATAAGGCGTTCTTCCTTTGCTTTGGAAAGGCTGACTAATATGAGGCACACATTTTGTGTTCAAGAGTCTCTTTTTGTAAGCCTGATTTTTCTCGAGAAAATGAAGCAAATCAAAAGTATCTCCCTGAGTTTGTCGCATTTCATGCAAGAGTCTAAATATAGGTGTATATTTTTTGAATATGTAAAAGCATGTATTTATAGCATTTTAAAGCATGAAGTTCGTTTTTTAATTTTTTCATTTATATCACTCTCAGTCGCGCTAAGACTAAATATAAGAGCGGGACAAATGAAAATTTGAAACTGAGAAGAAGGAAGAAGACTCTACTTTGTTCAGGTGCAGGCACACATGAACATCAGCACGGGTTACAAGCGTGTACCGAGTTTGGTAGAGCAGGCCATGAACTGAAACTTGGAAACGCTGTAATGAAACCACCTGCACTGCTTTAGCTGCTACAAAGTTTTAATCTTGGCTCGCCTAGATAATGCGCAAACTGCCAGATTTGGAATTCGATGTTGAGTGAGCTTTGTGAATTGAAATATGTGTTGTCACCTGGTTATTGAAATAAATACTAATTTACTCATATTAACAATTAATAATCGCTGTATAACAGCCCAGTTTGTGTTAACCTGAAAGGGAGGTTATTTTCCGTTACACACGTACAAACTGTAGCAGATAAAGTTAGGTACCATATTTCGGATGTGATTTTAAATTATGTGAGCTCATAAGGGTCTCTACGTTTCTAAAACTCTAGAGAGCTGACAGTTTTAAAAGTTCTGATTTGCCGTGCATACATTCGTGTTCCTAACTTTAAATGTAACGTGACTTCCGACTGGCTGAAAATGCTACGACGTGTTCCAAGAACTTTCTTATTTCCGGAAAGTATTCGGTAAAACATAAGAAATGATAATAAAGATTTGAGAAATATTGAGTTTCAAAATAGAATGGATAGAAAAGTACGTGAAAATTTTAGGAAGTTTAAAATTAAAAATTTATAAATTTATAAGTCAAGCTGTTGAAATGATTTGGTGATATTGATAGAACGGATAGAATGAAGAGAGTGGGAAGGGCATTAGAAATAAATCTATAGGAAAGAGACCGACAGCCATACCCAGAACAAGGTTTTGCCGGCACATATGGAGAGTCAATAAGATCTAAGACTGACGCTGAAAGGAAATCGGAAAGGAAAAATTGTGGGAAGATAAAAGAGACTGGTGACTGTACGTCCATTGACCCCTTAAAACTGCAGGTGTTGGAAGAATAGTAAGAAAAAGAATAAGAAGAAATTGTTATTAGAACAAAATTTTCGCCGTTTAGTTTATCGTATGCTGCTGCTGCTGCTGCTGCATGTCTGCTTTCACTCTACTTTCTGTTTTACCAGAGCATAATTTCTGTACTCACACACTGACGGAAACACTGATACGATTGCAAGAAGCAGTTCCTCTCAGAAATCTGTGCATATTTTGCAATGCTTCTGTATTTGCACACATCTTTTAGTATTTGCTACTTTTTTCTTTAATTTTATGATAAACGTATTACTTTGTTAGCGATTCTGTTTATGTTAGATTTAATTGACGTTACCTCAAACTTTTGCAACTTTGTCATGTATGTAATTTTTTGCTAGCAGGCATTTCTTACATAACGCATAGAAGTGTGTATGGTCTATTTACGCTCAAAGTCTTGGGTCTATAATTCGTATGATCCATTAGATTTTACGATCAAGTCGAACAGTAAAGAAGGTGTTTTCCACGGTATGCACATTGTTACTTTACATTACACAGAACAGTGAATTGATGAATACTGCGAGAATTGAAGCTGTTGAAGAAACATTTTCTTAGACTGCTTGTTTCTTAAAGCTGAAGGCACCGATTTCCTTCGAAACGTTGGGAACCACTCACGCAGAGACACTGTGTCACATCACAGAAGACTTTTATCCTCAGCTAGAGGTTTATATTTCTCTAAGCGTCACTGTCATGTGTCATTTGAAGACATAAACCTAAGTGGCGCTAGTG
>BLKM01000722.1:219784-251429 GCA_013340265.1 Coptotermes formosanus
GGGAACCACTCACGCAGAGACACTGTGTCACATCACAGAAGACTTTTATCCTCAGCTAGAGGTTTATATTTCTCTAAGCGTCACTGTCATGTGTCATTTGAAGACATAAACCTAAGTGGCGCTAGTGATGCTCCCGCGTAACAAATTTTCGCATGCGTCACGCTGTAGTTGCTGGACGCCACGAATTATACGTAACGCGCTGGAGTGTCCTATAATGTTCTAATAGCCTTACCAAATTTCGAAAAAACTCTTTTCATTATTTTAAAACTGAAAATAGTTGGCGCGCGCGCACACACACACACACACACACACGCACACACTGTGATGCTCTAAGTTGGCTAATATCATTTCTGTTTAGGAAGGTCAAGAGGTCAATCATGATCTATGTTATACCTACCACGGTAATTTACTGTGATTGATATAAGTGCAGAGCACGTGAAATTAGTGCTCGCAGTTTGATGCGTCTTGAACTTGTCATTCGCATGCAGCACACATGACGTCAGAGCATTGTTCTGACTTTTCGGTTGATCAATCATTTAAAGCCAGTGTGTCAGCACTGCCGATCAGGTTATTGAGGTGATAATGCCGTAGCTTTGTGAATATTGAACATTTCTGACGGTTGTTTGTTATTTTGAATTTTGTTTGATTTCTGAACTTTGTTCGTCATGTGATGTTTAGAGGTGAACAATTTGACAGTAGAGTCTTTCAACGGTCTTACGTGCCTAGTCACTGAAAATTACTCGTTTTAGAGGATTTATGGTTCCAGTGATTGTGGTTAGCTCCTTTTAACGGGATCTCCACTGATTCATATCAGATCCTTCTAAGAATGTTACGTGCCCAGTGATTCATATTGTCCCCTCTTAATGGATTTATGGAGCCAGTGGTTAAGGTTTGCTCCAGTCACTCTCCCACTGAGCCCTGTGAGCGGAATCATCTCTTTTTAACCGAAAGACCAGTGACTGATGTTGACTTCTTTAAACGTACTGTCCAGTGATTGAAATTAGCTTGTCGAAAAAGAACTAGTGGGTCCAGTCATGGAGAACAGCTGTATACAACGGCCCGTTTTGTTCAATGTTTGAGACTGGCCCCTCATAACAGAGTACATGCAGCCCTTTTCTAAGCCCTAGTTGTCTTCCTGAAAAATGAGTCGTAAATAAAAAAGGCGTAAATCAAAAATGACATTCACGTGATAAGAAATGGACTAGGTAGTGGTCAGGGGCGCTCAGACCAATGACACGCTCTCCATATGCCGTATATGAATATGTATTTTTTATATTCTTTTTGTGTTACTGATACGAAACTAGAGAAACAAACAAGTACTATTGATTTTTAGTGCATGCAAATTGAAGAGGAGTTGTAAACAACTCGCGTACACTTGTCACGGATGGAACATGCTCCACATCATCGCTGTCACGGATGGAACATGCTCCACATCATCGCTGTCACGGATGATTAGGTTCATTCTCACAGCGTTTACAACTCAGTCAGCTTCCAAGTGCGCATCCAGACAAAGGACGTTAAACAGAAAATGGGGTGGGGGGGCAATTTGAAAAATAGTGTAAATTTGCAAAGGGCGTTAAAGCAAGGAGACATAAGCCACACGGGCGTGAAACAAGGGCTAACTCTAATTGGTCTGGTGACTAAGATAGTCTGTATAACACATTGTTGACGTAAACGACTCAGATTTAATTCCTTCTATTTGTCAGTGAGTTAAATATTTTAGATTAATTTTTGTGTTTTTCGTACCGTGCAATCCCAGTGGCCGCGCGGTCTAAGGCGTAGGTCTGCGGCCGAGCGCTTGCTGGGATCGTGGGTTCGAATCCCACCGGGACATGGATTTTTTTCTCTTGTGCAGTGTTTGTGTTGTCAGGTAGAGGTCTCTGCGACAGGCCGATCCCTCGTCCAGAGGAATCCTACCGGCTGTTGTGTCTGTTTCAGTGTGATCCTAGCTCCTACATGTTTCGGCAGCTGAGTGTCAGCATCAGGGACTTATAGAGCAAAGGAATACAAGGTCCGGCACATTGGTCTAGGTGTTGCACTGCCTGTATTGGAATGTTTAAAATGTTAAAATTAAAGAAATGTACAAAAATTGATAAGCATAAAAATTACAATATTGTTATATTAAAATTATGTGATGGTAATCAGGTCCAAGTATAATTCCGTAGTTTTTTGCGTTCTTTACGGAGTATGCTACAGGGCGCTTGCACTGCAGGCCCGGACCGCAGACAGTTCACGCCTCCAAAAACAACGCAGTACACAGTCAACAGCACATTCTCACTCAACCATAAAGTGCAACCTTAGTGTAACGATAACAAAAAGTTCTCCCTGAAGATGACCCAGCAGGGTCGAAACTTGTAGGAGTGTGTTACGACTGATGATAAAACTCTGTTTGTGCATTTGTAGGTGATTAGTGTTTTTGTATAATATAGTGCACGGACATGGAACACATTAAACTAGATTATCATGTTGGGCTTATACTCCTCTGTTCTACAAGTCCCTAAGGATGGCACCCCGGTGCCGAAACGTGTGTGGGTTTTAATACTTGTAATGCAAAGTATTTTATTTTTTTAAATGCATGTGTTGGTGAATAGAATGTTTTTAGATTAATTTTGCTTAAACAAGATTCACAGACAGGAAAACCGAGAAGCTGTTGGCTGTATTGTAATGAACAGCCCTAGAGATAGAATAGCAGAAGAGGAACACAAATTATGGACATCTCATTAGGCACATTCATCATTTATTTTTCGATTCTCTTCAGACGACGCTTTTAGAAGGGGGTTTTAAAAGTAAACAGTTCTTATAAGAAACTATTTTCTTTAAAATCCTTGAATTAGTTCTTCGAAGGAACATTCCCGTAGAAACTGATTAACGTAATGTATTGATACGCATCGTGTTCAAATTCAAGTTAATTTTGTATTACATCGTTGTTTATTTTGTTTTTGGTGCGAGTGTATTGTCTGGGGTTGCAGAACTTAATTTTTAAGCGTCATTTAACTACTTTGTTACGAGTTTAGACGGCCTGGTTACACTGGGTATCGTATCAGTCATAAATTGTAACGGAATTGTAAGGGATTGCCAGCTGATGGTATTAGGTTGAAGTTATTTCCACCCAGTGCTTTTGGAAGGTTATGACTAGGTTAAGCGCAATTTATTACAAATACGTGACGCGATAGAAACAAATAGAAGCTGAGTTTATGTTAGCTTGTTCGGAAAGTACCGGGTATTGTGTACATGACGACAGTTGCTTCGGTAAGTCGCTCCGGGTTAGACAGCCGATATTAACGCTTTAAAGCCTAGCGGTAACTTTACGTACCACCCAATTTAACATCCAGTAATTCTACATGGTGTTCACATTGCGTTTATGTGTTGTGTGTGGACTTCAGAACAAACAGCGATTATTACCTTATAGAGCATTAACCGATTGGTTTTTGTAACCGAGACGAAGAGTGTTTACAGCGCGGTACGCGCCTACTCCTTATATAAAATAGACATGTTTCGTCTTTAAACTTTTAAAGCCTAGCGGTAACTTTACATACGACCAGGTTTAACATCAAAAAATTCTACGTGGTGCCCACATTGCGTTTATGTGTTTTGTACGGATCTCAGAACAAGCAGCAACTTTTGCCCTATAAAACATTAAGAGATTGGTGAGTCCTTATATAAAGCAGATACGCTTCGTCTTTAAAGGGATAATAAAGAAGATATTACATTCAATATCAGTTTTATACAAATGACGTTTAACCTTTTAAAGCCTAGCGGTAACTTTACGTATCACCAGGTTTAACATTAAAAAATTCTACGTGGTGCCCACATTGCGTTTATGTGTTTTGTACGGATCTCAGAACAAACAGCAACTTTTGCCTTATAAAACATTAAGAAGAGACTGGTTTTTATAACCGAAGTGGAGAGTGTTTACTGCGCGGTACGCACTGAGTCCTTATATAAAACAGATACGCTTCCTCTTTAAAGGGTTAATGTTGGTATAGTTGAGAACAGTTTTCTTGCTTAACCTTTTAAAGCCTAGCGGTAATTTTACATACGACAGGTTTAACATTAAAACATTCTACGTGGTGCCCACATTGCATTTATGTGTTTTGTACGGATCTCAGAACAAACAGCAACTTTTGCCTTATAAAACATTAAGAGACTGGTTTTTATAACCGAAGTGGAGAGTGTTTACAGCGCGGTACGTACTGAGTCCTTATATAAAACAGATACGCTTCGTCTTTAAAGGGTTAAGGGGTTAATGTGAGACAATTTTATTTTTCGTTTTCCGTTCGTGACCATTCGATTCTGGACTCATTCACAAGCATACAAGAAATGTTTGAAGCCAAGTGGACTTTGGATCGGTGCCAATAAAGATCTAAGACTTTCATGTTATCTTAAACAGTGTCGTCGTCACAGGGGATTTACAAACACTAGTGCTGATATATGATTTCCGTCAGATATATCTTTTCATGTAATGAGGTTAGCACGCATTACAAGGTGATTAACAAATATGGTGGCGTTTTTCCACGTTAACTGCGTCCGTTGCACCACGGCATGTCGCTGTATCAGGTTGCGAACGTAAAGTCTGTAGCTAACTACCCATTAACGCCACGCGACGTCGCTGAAGAAGGAAAACATCAGTTACATCGCGGCGACAGCCTAAAGTTTCTCAAGTCAAGAAGGGTTACCAGCCTAGAAATAAACTGTTAAACCATCTGTACAGTATTTTGGATAGGTAGAGAACAACGTCTGACATTTTTTGTTCTCCACTTCTTTGGAAACCTTAAAAAGCACAAATTCATAAATGTCAATGGTGACGACGTGGAAGCGTAGCAGGTACCGTTTGCTACCCATATGCCGTGCAGACAACGAAATAATTTGAAGCCCCCATAGAGTTTAATAGCCAGACGACAGATGTAGTCCACCTTAGAAGGAAATTATATAATAATCTGAGACTTATTTTCCTTATTTAATATTTGTGTTTATATTCTGAGAAAACATCATCAAATACTAACCCGGCGGATTGGATAAAAAAATAATCATCATCATCGTCAGCTTAATCACAGGGTTGCACAAGAAGCCTCAAGGCTGCGGTGCGTCCGTAGCGTCTGCTGCGGGGCCCTTCACCACTAAAAATAAAATATCAACCCGGCGGATTAATCCAGTGGGTCACTGCTATAGACATTTTGTGTAGCCGATAAGGGTGCCACATACTAGTCTGTGTCTGCACAGGATTTGAACGGTAGCCCTGTATTGTGTCAATATTACGTGACAATGTAAACTTGGATCCAGTCCCTGCGGAGTAGAGGAGAGGTTGGCTGCTAGCAGCAACCTCAGTTACAGGGCGCGACCTGCATTAGAAATGCTTTTACTGGCTAGAATCTGAGAGAACAGTGGCTTAAAACTAATACAATATTCTCAGCCCTATTTTATTGTAGTTGTATATATACATATAGATAGATCGTGGGTTTTAGGTACAGGGCGTATACAGTGCAAGCGTAATGGCGTAACTTACCATACTGTCTTTTTGTCCGCAAACAGTTAGGCCTGTATTTTATATGGGCATTGCACTGTTCAACACAAGAATAATAATGGACAGAAATGCGAGAAAGTATTTAAACCGAGTTACAACAGATGAGGCAATAATGGTCATACAGTTTATATGTAAACGTTTCAGGCGAGTCGTAATCTCATATTCGAAAAAATACAACATTTCGACAAACGGAAATTTTACTTTTTCAGGTGTAATTTTGGGGAGCCATCCACTGGGTTTAGAGCGAAAGAGGAACAATTTTCAGTGGCTGGACAACCTACGTTTATGTCAAATGACGTGCCATGGCTCAGGCGGTTAGCCGCTGGCCTCCCACCGCGGATGCCCGGGTTTGTTCCCTGGTCAGTCCATGTGGGATTTGTGGCTGAAAAAGTGACACTGGGACAGGTTTTGCCCTGTCATTTTCGTTCCACTGGTGATCCATTACACGGAAAAACGAAAAAAAAATCTAATCATCTTCATCACAGTGTTGCACAATAACCCTCCAGGTTGCGGTGCGTCCGTAGCGTCTACTGCGGGGCCCTTCACCACTAAAACGTGTATTCCGTTTTTCTGTTTCTATGTACGCAATATAGGATCAGACTTCATCAGGGTGACATTATATCAAGTACGTAATAAAATCATGTGAATACCCATGAACACGCAAAGTGAAGGCAGATAGGTGATTCAGAAGAATGCAAAAACCATTTCATGACACGTCGTATTTCCTACGTGAAAGTGAGACGGTGGAAATGGTCCAGGAACTTTGTAATTCCAAGTGTCATGCGTCATCGTCACAGCCTCGTACTGGGAAATTTAAGATTGTGAGAAGGAATAGTACGTAGGTTGTTGCAGTATGAATGCTAGAAGCAGAATAATATGAATGGGACTGGGGATTTAGAAATTCGGAGGTCTGAGGAAGGGAGGAGGAAGGGTTGTGTACTTTCTATATAGAAAGCCAGAGAATGAGGGAAGATTCTTTTGAAACGTGCGGAAACGCAAAGACGGACAGAAAAAGTCGTGGGTGCTGCATAGCTAAATATAAACGAGAAAATTGCGCATAAGGACTGTAAGTAGGTGCACCAAGGTCAAAGAACCGAGGAATTTAAGTAAATATTATATAAGAAGAACTGTAAATGGGATAAACAAAAGATAAAAAAAGGATACATATTTAAGATGGTAACGAAGAATTACTGTAAATAGGGATGAACAGATTGTTCATTGCGGACGTATACAAAAGTAACTAGTGCAAATTATATGGAAATTAGAGGTTAACCTTTTAAAGCGTAGCGGTAACTTTACGTACCGCCAGGTTTAACAATCAACAATTTTGCATGGTGCTCACATTGCGTTTATGTGTTTTGTACGGATCTCAGAACAAAGACCGACTTTTGCCTTATACTTCATCAACTGATTGGTTTTTGTAACCGCGATGGAGAGTGTTTACTGCGCGGTACGCAGTGAGTCCTTATATAAAACAGATACTCTTCGTCTTTAAAGGGTTAATTAAGGACTGCATACTGCAGAAGCCCTGATATGCAGCAGCCACATTGTCTGGAAGAATGTTCTTGGGACACAACAAACAAATTGTTATCATCATCATCATCATCATCATCATCATAATCATCATCGCCGTTTTTGTTATCACTTCATTGTCAGCACTCTGTACAACTGACTGAGTGTAAAGTATTCCAGTCGCGCAGAGTCACGTGATCACGTAGTGCCGTCGTACCTGTGGACGTAGATCACTTTGTCTCAGCCCTTCAGTAGTTCCAAGAATACCTTCAACAAGTCACGACCACTTCATTCTAAATCAATCTGTTTCGGTGTAAGACTCCACGTAACTTTTGGTGTTGAGAGTGTCTTAAGACTGAATCATGAGTTTAAGTTATACACTAAGAAAACGCTGCTCCTTTTCGTAATTAATTACATTGTCTTGGAGATGTATTAGAATTGGAGGTACAGCTCCACCCATTATTAGCCTGAACATTATATTTATATAAGGAATAAACTTCAAGCTCCAGGGACTTTTTCGACCTGTTTTAGAGCCCCGGTGCTTATTGTGCAGAAAATAGATGGAGTCTGTTTTGAAGCATATAGAGAAGAGAGGAATGTCTGGTCCAATCGGCAGGTGAACCGAGAGGCTTTGGTTATCCAGTGATTATACTGGAGTTGCCATATAAGTCTTGCTGCCTAACTTAGACAAGTTGCGTTAGCAAGAACGCCCACTTCCTCTTGTAACCTATTTGTTCCTCATAGCGAAGTTACTGCTCATTTGGCGTTGTGATAGTCTCTCCTCTATTCCCCTGCAAAATGGTACAGATTTTATTGTCTGAAAACTAAATTGAAATTTTCCCCTTTCATTGTCTGGGGTCTTTTTCCCTGTTTTAAACGTGTTAGACCCAGAGACTTTGACAATGAGATTCCGCCTTGTAGAATGTCTTAACATGCCTTTACAAGTAATTATATTGAAAGCATTTGCAGGAAAACCGTTTGTCGCTTACGCTGTTTTAATTAGTGGAATCCCAATTTTGAATTGCTGTTTATGTTGGATCTCAGTTTAATCTAGCAATTTCGGGCATTTCTACTACCACTCGCTTCAGAATCTTGTGTCTTCCAGTTTACAGTCTAAGAATACAAACATTAAAATATGAAAGAACTGAAATTTTACTGGTTGCTTTATGCATGGGCGTGAAATTGGTTTTTCACATTAAGGGAAGAATATGAGCTGAAAGTGTTCGAGAATTGGGTACTGGTTAAGATATTTGGGCGTTAACAGGCGATTGGATGAAATACACCGTGAGGGGGGGGGTCTTACTTTGTGCTCCTTACTGGGCAATATCCCAATCATCAAGTCAAGGAAGATGAAGTGAGCAGTGCGTGTAGCATGCATGGGGGAGTGGGTAATGCATACAAGTTTTTGGTAGGGAAACCTGATTGAAATAGGCCACTAGGAAGACACAGGTCTAGTTGGGATGAAGACACCAAAGTGGATCTTAAGGGAAAGGTGTGGGAGGGCGTGATACAACTTTAGGACGAAATGCAGGCTTCTGTGAAAAAGATAACGAACTTCTTGGTTGCATAAAACGCGGGAAATTTCTTGACCTTATGACGAATTATTAGCTTCCCTACAAGAGTTCTGCTACATGGAGTTACTCTGGGTTTTATTCTAGCCAGTTTAAACCAATCGACTCACTTTTTAGCCTATAATCTTTCAATATCCATTTTGACCCAACTAGAAACACTTCTGACGTGTATGCATTACGCGTTACATTTACCAACAAATTACACAATGGGATTACAAACTGTATATAAGTTTTAAATAACTTCTACGCGTTTCAGCACCAAGGTGGCATCTTCAGGGTGTCTCAAATACGAAGCAGTTGAAGTACCACTACATCAGTCTGGGAAGTACACTGCCAAGTAGTAAGAAATCTAAAAACATTAAAATTATAAAATATACCGTACACAGCACCTCGTGGCACGATCCACACCGACACGCACCACTGGCACTAGATCGTCTTGCATTGCACAGAATGGACTCAGCTGTTTGTATGCATGCGCTGCACATCGTGTAAACAGATGTTGGCCTTCGGCCTAGAAATCCTTAGACTTATGATAAACATAATGTCACTAACGCTGTAGTTTTATAACTACCATTCGTATGATTTATAATTTTAGTATTTTTAAATATCTTAGTACTTGGCATTGTATTTTGCATAGATACATTGATGCTTGTACTTCTTTGTATCTGGGACTTCCTGAGGAAGGCACCTCGGCACCGAAGCATGTAGGAGTTATTTAAAACTTTCGTAATCCTACTGTGTGCATTTCTTCGTGAGTGTGATTGGCTGTAAGTACAATGCGCGGACTGGATAATGTCAAAATATTTTCGGAATGGTTCCGGTTCAAATCTCTGCTATACTTAACGAAGTTTTCTGTAGTTTTCCCCAGTCCCCCAAGGCAGATTACGCTATGATACCTCGCACTAAGTCACGATGTATTCCTTTCATATGATTTCCTAATCAGTTATCAGATAATAACTTTGCCACTAGACGCTGTTATCCGAGGTACTGAAAGCTCGTTACGTTTACCATAAGTAAATTCATATAGACAGAAACTGACAAGGTAATAAAGCTACAGGAGAGTAAGATAACTGTAGTGATGGTGACGGGTGGTGTGTCGTGTTAACGCCTTCTGATAATACAGGCTAAACCGTAAAAAAACAACAGAGCTTTTAAGTAGCTTTTTAAAAATGTTACATCAAAATTCTTGCTGAATGTCATTACGTGGCCATAGCTTTGCACTGAGTAGGAAGCCATGCTTTAATTGTTCCTGATAACGTTTATTTTTCCTTTCCTGCGGAGCAACAGGCCAGATCGGGCCTAGGCGGCCCACTATTGGAAGTTATAGCCATGGTAAATATTAAAAGTTAAAGTTCTTCCACGTTACAACCGTGTGTTTTTGTTTGTTTGTTTGTTTGTTTGTATGTGGCTCAACAGACCTATGTGGGCCTAGGCCTCCCTATTTTTGAGGTTCCACGATCACACTCATTTAGACACATCACAGTCGGTAGGACTCCTCTGGACGACGGATCGGCCTGTCGCAGAGACCTCTACCTGACAACACAAATACTGTACAAGAGACAAACCTCCATGCCCCTGGCGGGATTCGAACCCACGATCCCAGCAAGCGCTCGGCCGCAGACCTACGCCTTAGACCGCGCGGCTACTGGGATCGGCAACATTTATTTTAGGTCAGTTTATTTAGTGAAATGATTACACTTTTTCTTGAGTTTTATGTTCTTGGCTCTTACTGTAACACTGTGCAATGATCGGTCAAAATTCAACTATTACATTACACCGTCTTGTATGGATAAGAACCGCACTTTGTATAGGTTAGCCGTAGAAGCTTCGGCTAACATCACCCTCACTGCATACTTAATATATTTTAAGGAGCAATTGCTAAAGTTTACATAGACAATTTTTCATTATAATATTGAAGGATAAAAATAATGTCATTCAATAGTCTAATAGTTGTTATGCGTAGCATTTTTTGTCTTATGTTAACACCAGTAGTATGCTTTTCAAAATGAGTTTATTCGTTTCGTTTCATTTCGCAGTCTTTCCCTCTTCTACCTAATCACAGTAGGTGTCGAGGTTGTTTATTTTCACTTGATTACACACCACAGTTGGTGGGACTCCTCTGGACGAAGGATCGGCCCGTCGCAGAGACCTCTACCTGACAACACAAACACTGTACAAGAGAAAAAATTCATGCCCCCGGTGGGATTCGAACCCACGATTCCAGCAAGCGCTTGGCCGCAGACCCACGCCTTTTTTTTTGGTTATTGATGAAGGGCCCCACAGCAGACGCTACGGACGCACCGCAGCCTTGAGGCTTCTTGTGCACCCCTGATTAACCGTGAAGATGGTTGTCATTTTTTGTCCCAGACCTACGCCTTACACCCCGCGGCCACTGGGATCGGCCAAAGTGAGTGCGTGTGTAGTGTAAATAGACGCTAATTAAACGAACTTCCCTACTGCTGGGAAAGTGTGTGTTGGGTTTATTATGAATTTGGTTTAGATGGTGCCACTGGCGGGCTTGTGTGAACATGGAACCGAGCTTTCGGGTCAGTAGAAAAACGGAGAAATTCTTGGCTAGTTGAGCGGATGTTAGGTTCTCTAGACGGACTGCTGTCGGTGAAGCCAAGTAGCCTGCATCTTGAAAGGTGCCATCAGATGTATTTCAAGACTTAAGAGTGGACACAGAACGGATTGTCTCTCTGTGGTGCTGTGGTGAGGGAGAAAGTCATGTGTTTACACAAACATTACGCTGAGTTTGCGGGTGAAGAGAATAGCAGTTGCATGCCAGTAAACATTTTAAGAGGCGAATGAAGCTGTACTGCGTGACGAGAATATGAGGATTAGCATGCAGCCATTATGCGGCTGTCCCTAAGTAAAAAGGCAAAGTTATCCCATTACAGACCTGGACAGGCGTTGAGGGTCCACAGCATTTCAAAAAGATTTTCAAGGGAAAGGATGAAATTTCGTCCGGTTTTAGTCGGTCGAAGGATATTTTTACCCTTACTATGTGTCTTATTGTTTCGGGAGGCAGTGGTAAATCCTGTGCTGATCTACCACTTTTTGAGCCCTCGGGCCCTAAAAGTAGTAAAGACACGTGCCAGTGTTTTGGAGTCTATTAGAAAGCCTTGGATGAAGAAGCAGTTACTGCTGCACTGGTTGAAAACATTGCTTTGATTACGAAGTTGAACAGTAGTATGTGAACGTCATGGATCTAGCATTAGCAGTACCCCTCGCGTGATTTCAGGCTTGCGCCCCACTGTAGAGGACATCTGCGCTGTTCTTGGAATATTACGCAGCATTGAGTATTAGTTCTGTACAGACGTTTAGGAACAACCTATCTGTCCTATCTTAAAGGGTCAAGAACTCCTGACCTCTTGACCCTTGAAGATGGAACAGATAGGTTTTCCCGAAACGTCGGTACATATCTACTACTCGCCGCTGTGTAATGTCCCAGGCGAGCGCAGATCTGAGAACTTCTCCTTGTTCTTGCTAATGCTCAGGAAACCCGCAGGATCTTGATCACTCCCATCCATATATCCAAAATGTTTATCCGTCCAGAACACCACCTGACTCCTGCAGCCGCCCGAGACAGTACATGCTAAGCTCCTCGTACCTTGCCAAGTGTGAGGGGTGTAAGTGAGGGTTACTGTTCCTGAATGCTGGACGTAGTAGAGTATAGCCGAAAGAGGCTTTGGCCCGAAGTACTTAGTGACCCGCGGATACTTTCAAACCAGCAGGACGAAACAAGGAACAACCTCGAGGTATCTCATAAAGCATCATAATATATTTCCCTAGATTTGGAGGAGACTGACGTGCAGGAAGTTCTAGACACTAATGTTGCTGAGGTAGATGAGAAGGACCTTGAACACCTGGCAGGTCTCAGTGAACCACAAGACAAAGAATATCGTCAAGCTGTTGTGCAGAGACCTTAGCTGATTACCAGTGCTCTGAGGAAACGACTGAAGTAGACGGTTGGCGTATTTTGTCACTTCTTAGAAGTCGATGATTTCATTAGTAGGTGCTTCAAATTTAAGCAGGAACAGAAAGCTACAGTATGATGACATCACACAAGGATCTGTATCAGGAAATGCAGAAGGAGAAAACGTAACTGTAAATAACGCGATTATTCACGGAATGTTCAGTGTCGCCAGTCGTCATACGCTCTACGTTGTTCGATCACGGCCACAAATTTCGGAATGGAACGGTGACATCATTCCAATAAGGGCCAACGCAAATGTTCTTGTGCTTGTAAGTAATTTGTACGTTATAATTTTTCGTGCTTTTTTATTTCCGTTTTTCTTGTAAGGTCTTAATTTACCGCTTCGCAGTTTTACAGTTCAATGGATTTTTGAGGTAGTTAACTCCCGCGGACGCCTACGATATCTTGTAATTTTATTTACACCCACAAGAACGGGTGGCCTACACTGAGCCGATTTTAACAAAACTAAAGAATTCTTAACAGCGTTATGTGCAGACCACTTTTGTCCAGTTTTCCACAGATCAGAAAAGAAAAGAGGAAAGTAGGTATATTTGTTGGTTTGTTCATCCCCGTTGGGTTCACAATATCACAAATAACACAAGCTTCTAAACACTTATTTATTTTAAATGTTAAGGATAGATACGTGTTTCGGCTAGCTAAAGTAGACATTATAAGACGGAACATGAGGAAAATACATATTTCTACCTTACATCTTATATACGCATTAAAAAATTTCAAGAAAACCTAAAATTAGAACCCGTAGTAGATGAAATTCAGAACTACCAAAAGAATTGGCTGCAACATGTTAAAGTATGGAACGCTCACGAATACACAGGATGGCACTGGAATACCTACCAGAAGGCAAAAGCGACATAGGCCTACCAAAAACAAGATGGAAACACCAACAGCATCGTAAAGACTGAGTTTTCATAGGACAGGACCCAGTTGTCCCACATCTGTTTACTTCCATGCTGCTGCTGCTGCTGCTGCTGCTGCTGCTGGTGGCGAAGACCTTATTATGCCTGAAACTGCGTAGCATGTATATTATATAATATCGCCTTGTATGTTTGAGGTCTCAAACCATTAATTGCGACTGTAAATATTCCTTTTAATTTTCTACATAGTCAGCTCGATGGTGGCTACTTTAGCCAGCCGAAACATGTGGCTGTTCTTAAACTTTAAGAATAAAGTTGTGTTTAGATGTAATATATTTATATTTTTTTTTGTTGTAGGTGTCCATTCGTTTGCGACCTTAAGGAAACTCTCGCATTCAGTGCATCGACGTTTACAAACGTACAAATGTTTGTTTGTAGTCCTTCCCTCTGCTACCTACTCACAGCAGGTGTCGAGGTTGTTTATTTTCACTTGATCACACTCAGGCACACACCACAGTCGGTACGACTCGTCTGGACAAGGGATCGGCCCGTCGCAGAGACCTCTACCTGACAACGCAAACACTCACAAGAGACAAACATCCATGCCCCCGGTGGGATTCGAACCCACGATCCCAGCAAGCGCTCAGCCGCAGACCTACGCTTTAGACCGCGCGGCCACTGGGATCGGCCAAAACGTATAAATTTTCAGCAGAGTTACGCGAAGATTGCCCTACGAAATTTTACCCAAATCGGTCAAGAAGTATGGCAGTTATAGGTATAAATTATTTGCGTTCCGACAAAAATTGTTTTTGTCACTGATCCAATTTTCAGGACACTCGCGTTCAATCAACGTTCTGTAAAGAACTATGTACTGAATCCCATAGAAATACTAAAATCGTTTCAGTTACTGGTAATACGTCACAAACAGACGGACGGACGGACGGACGTGGTCCCTACACAAGGCGTCCCTCTTTTTTACTTCGCATAAAGAACGCTTAGGAATAGTGTGAAGTGAGGGCTGCACTTGTCCATCTAAGAACAGTTTCCAATAATGGGCTTCTGTTAAGCCGACAACTCATTTTAGGCGCTTTTGAACAATTGCAAAAAACTAATATTCGCTTCGTCATGTCTGTTCGTCCGTCCGCCCGTCTGTCTGTCTGTCTGCATGGAACAACTCGGCTCTCACTGGACGGATTTTCATGGAGTTTGATATTTGAATTTTTTTCGAAAATATGTTAAGAAGTTTATATTTAATTAGCCCTTTAAAGACGAAGCGTGTCTGTTTTATATAAGGACTCAGTTCGTACCGCGCAGAAAACACTCTCCACTTCGGTTATAAAAACCAGTCTCTTAATGCTTTATAAGGCAAAAGTTGCTGTTTGTTCTGAGATCCGTACAAAACACATAAACGCAATGTGGGCACCACGTAGAATTTTTCAATATTAAGCCTGATGGTACGTAAAGTTACCGCTAGGCTTTAAAAGGTTACAGTGTGAAAAGTTTAACGGTTGCTCTACGTGAGGACGTATGCACATTTTTTTAGTATCTCGCTGAATTCTTCCTATAATGAGGAATGTTTGAGACAAAAGTTTTAGAGCAAATCAAAAACACATTTTATGTTCGATATATTTTTTCCCCAAAATCGTGCCGGTTATGAGATAATGTGGAAAAATATGGTACGGCCAGACAAGCCACAGGTGGCAATATAACATGGCGCATGCTGGATAACTAAGGAAAGAATACGGTCACACACTAATAGTATTTAGTAATTATTGTTTTTTCACGGCAACAATGGTTACGCGAACGGGATTTAATGTTACGTTAATACGTACATCGTGTCTTGGAGTCCTTACAAGTAGGGAGACATTATGGTGACCCAGTGTGCATCTGCAGGCTTTGAAAAAGCGCTCAGTCCTATGGCGACAGCTAATTAGTTACATTTTTTCTGCCTCTGTATAGGCCTAGTTTCCATGGTAACTTTGATATAAGTTCCATGTAAAAAACGCTACAAACAATCTTCAGTGTGAATACAGCTCAGGAGAAGTATCGCAGTTCTTGAATGTGTCAAACATCAGAGCTATCCAGAGTGAAAGTGGGTAATGTTGCTGAACGAGAAATCTCGTTCATAGTACAGGGACACAAACTGCTGTGTCCCTCCCATGTGAGTGTAAACGAGAATGTTTGCATAGTCAGGCATGGCACAGAGATAACCTTTAGCCTTATCATGAAGCGCTGGTGCATCACAAAAGCGGTTCTGGACACTGCTGTGTTCCGTCCATTAACAACCTGCTAGGTAGGCACAGCGTCAACCAACTTGTCGAACTGCAGAGGCAGGATGTGCAGGGGACAAGAAACAACGGCCAAAACCGCAGTCAATTATTTGGACAAACTGCAAGTTAACAGTTCGTGTATTGAAACAGGAGTTTTGGATTGGCTCGAATAGACTGTTGACGTATTTAAGAACGCTGTTTCAAATTAAATGTCTGTGTAACAAGTGGCACAACGATAATGAGTGTTGAACCTTAATTGAGAAAGATAGGGTTGAACTTTAGGGAATTTAAATTTATTCGGCTATGAACTGACGCAGTGTTTAAGGTTATTTTATGACATAAAAACCAGAACTATTCGGAAATGTATGGAACCGAGAATGGTCTGCGGTTCGATGCCCGTTGAGGCTTCGTAGAATTTGGATTGTCACTGGAGAATCATCATCACCACCATCATCATAATCAGGAAATCTGAATTCAGCTCATTCAAGAAAAGGTGCCGTGGCGGTTTTTTTTTTTCGTGGTGAAAGGCGCCGTAGCGAAAGCTACGGACACACCGTAGCCTTAAGGCTTATTGTGCAAGCCTTGTGTTGAAGGTGAGGGAACGATGGTATTTTTCGTTTTTCCAGGTAATGGAGTACCGGTAGAATTAAATTGACGGGGGAAAACGGAAGTACTCGAGAAAAAAACCTGTCCCAGTACCACGTTGCCCACCACAAATCCTGCGCCCTGGCGGGGTTTTCCTTAGCCTCAAGGTCAAGCTGGTCCTTCAAGCGTTTTTTTCGGTCGTCCTAGGTTTCTCCTTTCTTTTGGTTTATACTTTAATGCTTGTTTGGTTATACTCTTTGTTTCCGTTCTCTCTCTGTGTTGTAGCCAGTTTCTGTAATACTGGCGAGTCTTAACTTTGTTTCTTTAGCCACCTGTTTTCTAAAATGTCTCGGTATGATGCCATTTGTTTCGTTATATGTCTGTAACTTGTCTTGTAAATCACTTTTGCAGTCCGATGTAAGGTATATCCTAGGTATTTAAAATACGATACCCTTTCAATAGGGCTACCGTTTATTACAATTTTTACTCTTTTTGTTTGGTTCCCACACATTGCCATTGATTTTGTTTTAGTGCTTGGTATGTTTATTTTGTATTCCCTTGCTGTAAGGTTTAGTTGGTATGCCATGGTTTGTAATCCATCTTCAGAATTTTCCATTAGAATTTGGTCGTCTGCATATAGTGTTAATAATCTTCCTGTTAGTTAGTTAGTTACTTGGTTGGTTGTTTAGTTGGGTGCCCTTATTTATCACCGTTTTGAATTCCTGTAAAATTGCATTAGTATAAACATGAAGTAGTATTGGCGAAAGGCCATATCCCTCTCCTGCACCTGTATTTATTTGGGTTAGTTGAGATATAGTGTCGTCATTAACTTTCGTATTCTATAAATACACTCTATTGTCTTTAATAGTGAATTGCAGATTTATTTTCCGTCATTTTCTACAAAATATGTCTGTTTACCTTATCGTATGCCTTTTCGTAATCTATAAATAAAAGAAATAATAGTAAGTTATGTTCTTCATCAATTATCGTCTGTGCTGTGAATATGGCATCTACACAATTACGCCGCTTTTTAAAGCCCCAGTGTTCCTCTGCCAGTTCCTCTTCCAAACGGGCTTTTAATTTGTTTATTTTAATGTCTGCAAATAATTTGTAGGCTGTAGGCAGTAATGTAATTTCTCCGTAATTTTCGCATTTGCTTATTGACCATTTTTAACCCTTTAAAGAAGAAGCGTATCTATTTTATATAAGGACTCAGTGCGTACCGCGCTGTAAACACTCTCCACTTCGGTTATAAAAACCAGTCTCTTAATGTTTTATAAGGCAAAAGTTGCTGTTTGTTCTGAGATCCGTACAAAACACATAAACGCAATGTAGGCACCACGTAGAATTTTTTAATATTAAACCTGGTGGTACGTAAAGTTACCGCTAGGCTTTAAAAGGTTAATATACATTTATAGCTATTCCAGTTTCCCATTCTTGTTGTATTTGATTTTTATCCACTATTTTATAGTCTTGGCCCTTGAAGATGGGACCGATGGTTTGTCCCAAAACGTCGGTGCAGAACTGCCACTCAGCGCTTCCTAATATCGCAGAACAGCGCAGATCTCGAGTGTATAATTTGATTTTGATAATTGGAGAGTAAACAGAGCACGTGAGTTTCAGACTTGACTGGGTAAACATGTAATTCTGAGTTCAGTATTTTTGCGAATGAGCATTTAATTCTGAGTTTTGTATTTTACGCTGAACATGTAACTCGGGTTTTAGTATTTCCAAAAGTAAATATTTTGTTTGTTTTCAGAGACGATTAATTAAACCACTCGAAATTCAAAGATGTCTGTTTCTAAGAGTCCCACGATATGTCTTACTGCAATTATCGTAGTGATCTGTTCCTGAAAACTGCTTTCTCAGTAAATATCGTTGGCATATTCATGGGGTTGTCGAGTAGTGAGCGAAACTAGGTCATGTGATAGTTTGCATGTAGGATTATTTATTTATATACATATTTGTTTATTTATTATAATTTTTTAATTGCCACAGGGTGTTTCAGAAAACCTCCACGTGTAGGATGTTACCGTTGTACAGTGTGAAATGTGTATAAATTCGTGGGAAAATGGTAGGCCGATTTTGTCGGGCGTTGGGCGTCCCTCTTGCCTATTTTCATGAGAGGAATGTGCTGAATTTGCATGTGTTACACGCCCCACTACCCTGCTATGCAGTTGGATTCAGACGTGTGCTAGGGAGCGCTGCGTGTATCGTGCAGTTGGCTACCGAGAGTTGATTTGGAAACCGTACCCCGATTCACGACAGACCTAGGCCTTACATTCCCACATGCGGTATTTGAAGGTAAAGTTACAGTTCTCCCTAGAACAGGCTATGAATGTCCAGAGAGTTAGTAAAGATATAACTGTACTCTTTCTTTAACCTCGGCGCTAGATGAAAGTGGGTGGTCAACACCACGCGCCGGCCGCTTTACCCCCTTGAAAGAGTCCCAATACTCATTGTACAGGGGGCTGGGTGGGACCCAGGAGCGGACTGGACGGGTGTGGGAAATCTCGCCACCACCGGGATTCGATCCCAGGACTGTCCAACCCGTAGGGAGTTGCTGTACCGACTGAGCTATCCCGTCCCGATGCAGTATATGTAGTATATAAGTTACGGCATGTTAGATTCGGTGTTGGAAATTACCTCCTTTAACTGTCAGACATGCTTGACACCTGCTGAACAGATTGTTATGCTGTTTGAAGGTGTTGTCTAGAGACTGCTGATAATAAGCGGCAAGTTTAACAGCAGCTGCATGAGTCACACATTGCCAGTCCTATCGGCGTGTGTACGGTACATTGCATCGCACAATTCACACAGTTCAGTTTAATCTGCCCTCTGCGAAGAACAATGTTACTTAATTTTTGTGTTCGTTATTATGCAGTGCAGTTTAATACAGAGTATAATATCTTTGTGGAAACCTATATAAGGAATAAATCGAGCGAAAAGTGCAGTAGGAAATTCAGAATTCGGTTTCCCAGTGTTTCAGTTCCTTCGAAATCAGGTATGGTTGAGATTTGTAGACCATTTCCAACACGTAGTCTAATATACGGTAAGTTGTCATATGTACATACATATTATGTGAGGAAATGTGAAAATAAATATCCTGTAATGGTTCTGAAAAATTCGTCACTAAATAAATACACGCTTTTATGGGGAAAGGTTTGTTTGTAATACGTGCTATGTCAGTCTTTCAGTGTCTTCCTCCGGAAGTCATATACAGAGTTCTTCTTTCTCCTCCGAACACGGCAGTTTTATGGAATAGCATACCCGTATCATAAGGCACAGAGGCCATGCTTAGGGAAGGGATGACCAAGACAATTCTTATCAGCAAATAATTTCATTGAATAATTGTGTGGTTATTTTAAACCCTTACGTCAAGTGAAGTTACATCGTGTTGTATTTCAGTTGCTTTTTACGAGTCTTTTTTCGGGCTTTGCCGGTTTAGTTTATAGTTTTAACAATCAGAGAAAAAAATTGGTGTGAAAATTTTAAATGGGGGATGTGTAAGTTATGGGAGAACAATTTGATGGATTTTACTAACTCACGTCTGTCTTGTTGTCGATATAATAAATTCTTTAAAACCTCTTTTGTATTCTACTTTTTACCACCAAGTTTGATGTTCAACAATTCTACGTTCTGCCCACACAGTGTATGTATGTGTTTTGTGTGGATCTCAGAACAAACAGCGATATATACAGCATTAACTGATTGGTTTTTGTAACCGAGACGGAATGTGTTTACTGCGCGGTCAGTTCTGGGTCTTCCTTTAAAGCCCAGTGGTTACTTTATGTACCATCAGGTTTAACATTCAACAATTCTACGTTCTGCCCACACAGTGTATTTATGTGTTTTGTGTGGATCTCAGAACAAACAGCGATTATTTCCCTGTACAGCATTGACTGACTGGTTTTTGTAACGGAGACGGAGTGTGTTTACTGCGCTGTATGGAATGAGTTTTTTTAAACAAACTTTGCAAGGGTTTTTGATGTCCCTGCAAGGGTCAGTCATAACACAAGCCGTCTAAATGACATGCGAATAAGTAACGCATATATGACTTACAAAATCTAATATGGCCGCTCTGCATTTCAGTACTCATAACTTAAACATCAAGGACCTGAGATATCTTACACCGCATAATAACTAAACTACTGGCTGACCGACGGAGGAATCGGGGTTTGATTTCCGACAGGGACAGATAGTTTTGATCTCACACTCTTTAGGCCTACTTTGGGTCACACCGACGGGGAGGGGGAATTCATGTATACATGTTTTCACACACCACACTCGTCTTCACGGTGAGGTGATTAACCCTTTAAAGACGGAGCGTGTCTGTTTTATATAAGGACTCAGTGCGTACCGCGCTGTAAGCACTCTCCACTTTCGTTATAAAAACCAATCTCTTAATGTTTTATAAGGCAAAAGTTGCTGTTTGTTCTGAGACCCGTACAAAACACATAAACGCAATGTGGGCACCACGTAGAATTTTTTAATGTTAAACCTGGTCGTATGTAAAGTTAGCGCTAGGCTTTAAGCGGTTAAGTTAGGACACGGACCAATTTATATTTGGCATTATAAAATGTGTGGCGGAGTGGTTTCATTTGTCAACAGTGCAGGAACAAATTACCGTCAAAAGCAGCTACTTATCGCTGCTTTATGCCGATCCCAGTTGCCGCGCGATCTACGGCTTGGGTCTGTGGTCGCTCGCTTCCTTGGATTGGGGGTTCGAATCCCGCCCGAGGCATGAATGTCTGTCTCTTGTGAGTGTTGTGTGTTGTAAGGTAGAGGTCTCTGCGTCGGGCTGATCACTCGGCCAGAGGAGTGCTAGCGACTGTGGTGTGTCTGAGTGTGATCGTGAAGCCTCGATAATGAAGAGGCCCTGGCCCACTGGGGGCTGTCGAGCCGCTGGAAAAAATTGTGTACTTTATTGTGTTACCATGTTTCGACCCAACGTGGTCATCTTCAGGACAATAATATAAAATTCATAAAAAGTGCCATATGGAATTGTGTTAAAAGGTATTAATAATTGGGAACTACAGTTTACATTCAAACCAATACATGTTTCTCTGTCAAATTAGTTATGATAATATTATTAAAAGGATTAAAATACAATTAAAGAGGATTTCTGAGTTATGCTTCTGTATTTCAGTTTGGCAGAAGAATATGCAGTATTAAATCCACGGAACCTCGCCTTATTTGTCTTGTTTAGGTTTGTAGCTGCTTATCTGTGTTCGTTTTAATTTCATGTTTTGGATAGATGGTTAAGTGTGTTGAATTCCAATGATATTTACGAAGTGTTGAATCCGGTGCACGAATGTAATTAATATCCGTCGTCAGCGTTCGTTTGTGAATATATGTGTCCTGGGGAAGAGCTTTGCGTTTGGTAGAGTCCTTGTCCTTGCATGGCCCAACAGCCCCAGTGGGCCAGGGCCTCTTCAGAATTGAGGCTTCGCGATCACACTCAAACACACAACAATCGATAGGACTCCTCTGGACGAGTGATCAGCCCGACACAGAAACCTCTTCCTGACAACACACAACACTCACAAGAGACAGACATCCATGCCCTCGGCGGCATTCGAACCCGCATTCCCAGCAAACGAACGGCAAACAGACCCACGCCTTTGACCGCGCGGTCACTGGTTTCGGCAGAGTCCTTAAGAGTTGTTTAACATCTTCATTAGCAGGGATAATGCGGTTCCAGATCTTATGGGTTTATAGCTATTGACCAACATTTTAGAGGAATAAGAGTAACAGTGAAGATGGAAACAGCAGGTTCCTCCGAAACTGCGGTATCTACGAATATCTAGTGAAGTTCATGTCGCCAGTTCCCAGATCACTGCAGTCTGAACAAACCTATGAAATGAGGATTATAAAAACAGTACAAACAAATCCAGTGGTGCCCTCATATGAAGTGGGTGCAGGTGAGGCAGAAACAATAAAATCCAAGAGATATGTGGGAAGTGGGGCAGGCGGGCGTTTGTTCTGCGGTATCATTGGATTGGGGCCAATCAAACTGGGATCAACTGAACTGCGACATTGAAACTGCACGTGGCGGACCACTGGAATGATAAACTATTTGACCCGGAGGCAGACTGCCTCAATGAGAATACTGGTGTCAGGGCTTCCCGGAAAATTGCGGGACAGTGTTTCAATTTATGCCAAAAAAGCTTCGTTCCACATCCCTTCCCACTCATTCTTCCCACTCATTCTTCCCACTCATTCTTCACCACTCAACCGTACATAATCTAAGTTACTGGGAGATTTCTTATTTAAATATAAATACAATAAATAAACCAAAACGACACATGGAGGAGCTCACTGGATATGGTGATTTTTTTATAAAGCAACTCGGGTGCTTATTGGTGAAGTTACGGTAGACAGGAATTCGGCTAGCCTGTCTGAGGTAAAAAAGGTAAAGCAGCCCCATTACAGGCCTGGACAGGCCCTTAGGGTTCCAGGAGGTCGAGACTCCTAGATTTCTAGACAGTCGGCACTTGATGGTTGTAAGGTTGTCAGCCATACGCACCGGCCGCCTTTACCCCCCAGGAAATATCCCTGGTACTCATTTCTGTTAGAGATTGAGTCGACCCCAGGGCCATAGTGCGGCCAACAGGATTACGCCAATGAAAAAGTCCACTGACACCATCGGGAATCGAACCCGCGACCTTCCGGTTTGTAGTGCAGTGCCTCAACCAACTGCTCCACCGCGGCCCCAGGGTTAAAGGTGACTCGGAAGTGGAGGTATAGCTCCACTTATTCTTTACTAAGGCTACAGATAAATGTGGATGGTCTTCTTCACGCCCCGACCGCTGTATCTCCGGAAAGAGTTGCTGCATGATTCAGTGAACACGAAGGGTGGTATTCCTCCAGATCGGTGTGCCCCAGCGTCTGCCTACACACTGTGGAGGAGATATCATCGCTTTATCTGTCGGGAATAGACAAGGGATTCCTCCAACATCCAGAGACTAGCTTAGCTACGTAATTGCCCGAAGTTCTTAATCATGTGTCCGCAAATAACGAAGCAATTAAACTCCTCCGAGCGTCACAAAATTGAGGCGTATAGGAGAAGGCGAAGTTTAATTCCATGCATTCTTAACTTCTAATAAACAGCGAGTTTGTCAGCCATTAAAATGGTAATCATTACACCAGGTGTTCTAAAAGTCGCTTTATCATCATCATTATCATCATCGATCACGAGTTAGGCCTTAATAGACCTGTTTCGGCCTCGTTTAATAGTTTCTTCAGAGCTCTTCCACGCCGTTTTCGTCCATTTGGTCTATAATTCAGCATTAGTTTGGGTGTCCTGCTGTTGTTTGTTCTTGTTACATGTTGCAGCCAATTTGATTTGTATCTTCTTAGTTTCTCGTCACCTGATTCTAGTTTCAACTCTTTCAAAATATTTTCATTCCCTTTGTAAATGTCAAATAGTGTGTGTCCCGCTACGTTTCTGCAAAATTTCATGTCGTGTGATGTCAGTCGTTTTTTATCGCTTTGTCTGAGGTCAAAATTTCTCTTCCATGTAGAAGAATGGAGAGAACTAGTACATGATATATTCTTACTCTTGCAAATTTCTGGACCACAGTTGGTTTAAAAGTGTTGTTTAGAATTCCCAGTCACTTTACCGAGGTGTTAAATTACTCACGCGTGTTTTATGTTGCGTTCAGTTTTTATTTACGCAGTTGGCAACACTGTGGTTAAACTAGCTGTTTTTCTGTCACCTTGTTTTTCGTTGGTGTGTTGACTGTAAACAAGGAAGTTTGTCGGTGGAACGCGCTAAAGCGACTTTTAGAACACCATGTGTTTAGATACTATGAACTCAAATTCGCCACAAAGCCACATTAAGTCGTCTCAACGGAAAGCGTCCGGGTTTATATTTGAGATGCAGCCGTCCGTTATCTCTGCTGAATTTCATCGTTTTTGTTAGTCTCTTCAGAAAAATTTCTGGAATAGCACCTTTAGGAATTTTGTGGCTGTTGATATGATCTTTCTAAAACGTCTTAAGTTTTCATAAAAATTTACGTTTCGGATAAGGATTACACTTCCGTCTTCAGGTCGAAACCCATAAAAGTGAGTAGCTCTACCAAGAACCCAAGAGAACAGGAATTTGTTCGTATGTCTTCCACACAAAGACGGAAATGGAAACCGTATCTTCGGCCGTGCTAGTTGTTACTCGGTGCGCGTGCAGGCAGGTAAACGAGGCTTGACTCCGGGAACATACGTGGCCAAAAGCTTAGTTCGTCATCAAGGATTTAAGCCAAACAGTGATGCGTTCGCACTTCTTACGAAACAAATTAATTTCTCAGTGTTGCGTGTTTAACCGCACACCGATCACATGAATAAGACATAAAACCCGATAATTTACACGTACTACCAACCGTTTCCTCTCCGACATATTTCGATTTTTATATCATCTTCGGGGAGCCTTGTTTAGAAAACAGAGATACGAAATACCACGGTTTACATTGGTAAGTTTAAAATAGCTAGCTTATACATGCACATTTCACAGAGGTATGCTCATTCATATAATCAATCTCTCTACATTTGGATACGTATGATTAGCCTGTTATTATTTTTATTTAGCATCCTACACTTTATATTTTACATCCCAGTGGCCGCGCGGTCTAAGGCGTGGGTGTGCGGCTTTCGCTTCCTGGGATTGCGGGTTCGAATCCCGCCGGGGACATGAATGTCTGTCTCTTTTGAGTGTTGTGCCTTGTCAGGTAGAAGTCTCTGCGTGGGGCTGATCACTAGTCCAGAGGAGTCCTACCGAGTGTGGTGTGTGTCTGAGTGTGATCGTGAAGCCTCGATAATGAGGAGGCCCTGGCCCACTGGGGCTGTTGCACTATGGAGAAAATTCTGTTTTGCATTAGGAACTTATGTGGTTTAGTTGTTGCTACATAAATTCAAGTCTAAAACTATAACAAATATTAAAACATCAAATAAGAGGCACTGTTCCTATTTTAGTTGCGAAACTTTGCACAGAATCATACATACGTATGTTATGAGTATTTCGTGTGTGTAATTATACAGTGATAGTGTGCAGGCAATTCTCTACATTCTTGTCAAATCATCTGTCTCATCGCAGCATAAGCCAAACCATTTTATGCTATAACAATAAAATGATGTGCCCCATCAGACGGGTGATCCAGCACAACGCCACATTCGACTACCATTCTGCACGGTCTGTGATATAATAACAATGGATGATGCACATGGACACATTTGGAAAGTAATGGTGTATGAACATAAGGACAATCTGTTATTACACGCGTGATGTACCGCAGTGTGTGTATTTCCATATACAGACTCAGAACTAGGATATGGGGTGTGAAATTTTGTTATTTTTAATATATCTGGACGCTTAAAAGAGTGACTGTTAGCTTTGTTATGTCTGTCTGTCCATGCATCTGTCTTTCCGTCCGCATGGAAAAATTCGGCTGTCACTAGACAGACTTTCGTGAAATTTTATAAGACGGACTTATGTTAAAACCTGTCGAGAAATTCAAGTTTGGTTAAAATCGGATAAAAATATTAGGATCTTTACATTAAAACCCAAGTAAGTTTATTATAATATCGTTAGCGAATTGGTTAATTAAATTATTTATTTTTTTATTTATTTTCCTTTTATTTACAAAGATGTCAGTAGCTCAGGCTGTATAGCGAGTGATCAGCGCGCCGCAGCCTCGAAGGGATCTGGCAGGCCATGTTCATGTCTTAGCTGAGTTAACATTTCGGCATTTCCTTGGGATATTCAGGAGGACGACAGAGATCTTAGTTTCTCCATATCAGGCTTCGGGGCCAAGTTGTGAACCCGGAATCATTCGAATACGAAGCAGCAGTGCTAACCGCTTAACCATGACGTCCGTAGTTTAATTCAAACATGTGCCCATGTTCCGTACTGCTGTACCGCTTACGGTAATTGTAGGTTGTATAATTAAGGGAAGGATTGTGCCTAGTTCGTGTATATTTGTTTATCATATCATATAAATATATTATCCGGTGGTATAAAATGTGACCATAATAGCTCGTGTCATTCATGCGACCATATTATAAGGTGGCATAGTTTGACCATATCTGGTGGCATGTCGTGTACCATATTATATGGCGGCATATCTTCTGGCCATAATATCCAGTGGCACATCGTGTGACCATATTATATGGCGGCATATCTTCTGGCCATAATATCCAGTGGCACATCGTGTGACCATATTATATGGCGGCATATCTTCTGGCCATAATATCCAGTGGCATATCATGTGACCATGTTATATGGTGGCATATCTTTTCACCATAATATCCAGTGGCATGTCGTGTGACCATATTACATGGCGACATATTTTCGGGCCATAATGTTTAGTGACATATCATGTGACCATATTCTCTGGTGGCATATCGTTTCATCATAATATCCAGCGGCATATCATATGACAATATTATGTGGTGGCATATCTTGTGACCACAGTATCTAGTGACATATCACGTGACCATATTAGCTGGTGGCATATCCTGTGGCAATAATATCTAGTGGCATATCATGTCACCATATTATATGGCGGCATATCTTGTGGCAGCAGTACATAGCGGAATATCATGTGACCATATTATATAGTGGTATTTACTGTCACCGTAATACCTAACGACTGAACATGTGAACACATAAACCCGGTGGAAGATATTTTGACCATAATATATATTGGCATATCGTGTGATCATACTATGTGGTAGCATGTATTTTGACCATAATGTGTCGTTGCTTATCATGTGACTATAAGATATGGTGCAACACTTTCATCAGCACAATTTAGTCTATCTACTGGGATTTCCTGTACAGGATAGTGACACTTTTGTGTAAAACTGTCAGCCCAAAAATTAAGTAAGAAACCATGTAAGTAATTAACTAATGTACTCCGTGGAATACAGCCCTTTTTGACAGCCCAAATGTTTGCCCAGATGGTCAAGAGTTTCGCCGCATTGCAGGCAACGCAAAGACCCTTCCCTTCATTTTATTTCCGAGTACCTGAAGGTAAAGCAGTCGCATTACAAGCCTGGACAGGCCCACAGGATTCCAGGAGGTCGAGGCTCCCAGATTTCTAGACAGTCGGCACATGAAGGTGGCAGAGTAGCCGAAGTGCCAGTTGAAATTAGTGACACAAAGTATAAAACGGAACCGTCATCAGTGTGGAAGGTGCTGCTAGGTATAAATACATCATAGACACACGTAATTGTTTTCAGTAGGTTTAATTCTGCCGTCTAGAGCGACGCCTTTAGAATGATATACAGCTTGACTTACTTTGCTTAACTTAAAGTATAGCAGTCACTCTATAGGAAAAACTCGCGTGGCTCTAATCCGTTTCCGCGGACCGATTTTGATTACCTTTGGTACGGCATAGATCAGAGTCAACCGACGGGTACTGCTAAAACTTGAAGCTCCAGTAGTTTGTCATTAATTTTGTACTGTTCATTCCGTGCACTGTCTGGGAAAAATATAGCGTGTTTTTTAGGACTGAGTGTTGTGAGTTGATTTTCTCATGAGTTGTGGCTGCCACAGGCAGATGAACCCCTACACGTAGGCACACAGACAGGTGGCCCTAATTAAGACGTAAAATTCTCAAAACAAATGTAATATATTCCGTAAGTTGTACTTTTAAGTGTAAAATTTAAAGTCTATTCATACGTTCCTGGACACAACAAAGTATAGCGAAATATGTAAAGTTCTTCTTCTTCTTCTTCTTCTTCTTCTTCTTCTTCTTCTTCTTGCACTACAGTCCTTAGTGGACCTTAGCCTCTTTCAAAATTGTTCTCCACTGCACTCGGTCCTGTGCCTTACGCCTCCAATTCTTTACGCGCATCTTCTTTTAAGTCTGTTTCAACTGACTCCAGCTACCTTACTCTGGGTTTTCCGACACGTCGAGTGCCCTCTGGTTTGTGTAATGTTAACTGTCTGCAAGGGTCCAGCTGTTGCATTCTGAAGATGTGTCACAGCCACAGCAGTCTTCCTGTTTTGATCACTCTGGCTGTCCGGTTCGTTGTAGAGGGTATAAGGCTCGTTATTGTATCTTGTTCTCCAGATACCGCCCTCATTAATTGGGCCACAGATCCTTCTTAAAATTCTTCTTTCGAAGTTTTGTACAAGAATTTCATCCTTCTTTGATAGGGGCCAACATTCACTGCCATACATTAGTGTGGGCCTTATCAGGGTTTTATACAACATACATTTATATTACTATCTGAATTAATTTATTCGAAATATTGTTTTATTCAGGTTGTTTCTGTAAGTTTGACTTTATGTCAGTGTTTAACCTTTTAAAGCCTAGCGGTAACTTTACGTACCACCAGGTTTAACATTAAAAAATTCTACGTGGTGCCCACATTGCGTTTATGTGTTTTGTACGGATCTCAGAACAAACAACAACTTTTGCCTTATAAAACATTAAGAGACTGGTTTTTATAACCGAAGTGGAGAGTGTTTACAGCGCGGTACGCACTGAGTCCTTATATAAAACAGATACGCTTCGTCTTTAAAGGGTTAAAAGAGACCAACTCTGGTGATTGGTGTCATTCTTTTACATTTTTCTACCGATATTCTGGATTTAATTTTCGCTGCCATCTGTGTTACGTGTACCATTCATCTCATCCTCCATGATTTGATCACGTTTATAATATTTGGCGAAGAGTACAAATTTTACAACTCCTAGCTACGCAGTTCTCTCCCGTATCCTGTTATTTTCTCTCTTTGTACAGATATAACTCTGAGCAGAACGTCTGCTTGATAAATAGGTAAATGAATATATGATTTACAGAAATCATAATCGACCTCCAAACCAATGCTAGGCAAGTTATATATAGATTCATATAAAAATTCTAAATTCCTCGTGTCTGTAAATAAACTGCCTAGCGAATGGAATGGAAACAGAGCAGACGTCACAGATCACCAGACGTTCGTTTATGTGTTAAAAAGTCAGACTAGTAAAGTGAACCTGGCAGAACGGGGCCCCCTTTAGGAACTTAAAAGGCTGCGTGTGATTTAAGAAGCAGTAAATGACAAGGAGGATTAGAAAGGCTATTAAGGTGTCAGTAAGGAAGGGAAGCTGTACATGCACTCGCAAGATAACCCATAAAGCACTACAAGTGTATTAGGATTTCTAATATCCGTGTCTGTTGCACAGCCCGGTTTATGGTCCTAGGCGCCATGTTCTTATTTTATATGTAAACACGTACGTGTATTTTATGTAAGATTTTGATTCCTTGCACTTAACAGGACGAGAGCATCCCATACGGGATTCCAGTGGGGTCTGGAAATTTTTTAACCCTTTAAAGACGAAGCGTATCTGTTTTATATAAGGACTCCGTGCGTACCGCGCGGTAAACACTCTCCACTTCGGTTATAAAAACCAGTCTCTTAATGTTTTATAAGGCAAAAGTTGCTGTTTGTTCTGAGATCCGTACAAAACACATAAACGCAATGTGGGCACCACGTAGAATTTTTTAATGTTAAACCTGGTGGTATGTAAAGTTACCGCTAGGCTTTAGAAGGTTAGTCAAACCCTAAAGAAAGAAACTGACGTTCTTCAGAAAGGTCGGTATTTCCCTTTAAATCTATATGGCGTCAAAGAACAGAAATTGATAATCTTAGAAAACACTACTTAGCATTGCTTTAGCCTATAGACATTATTTAAAAGAAAGGAATACGAAGTATTTTGCGTCTTCATGGGTGCTGGCCTTTCAGTCTATTTCTTGGTTGACCTACGTTTCTTCTGGGCGTCGGAATGTAGGCCTATAAAGTTAAAGTTGCCCCTGTTAACGTCATGAAGGAGTTTGGGATAACGGATATATAGCTCAACACATTCGTAACCTCGGTTCTAGATGGCGGTAAATATTCAGCTTCACGCCACAGCCGATTTACTCCCAGAAAGGAACACAGTACCCATGGATAGGAGTCTCGGTAGTCACCGGCCTTGTGTACACACTACCTTGCGAACCGGTGACCTGCATTCTTAATAAATGTTGTGCCCTCTGGCATTTATATTGCAATACAATTTTATTGAATTAAATATATATCTTGGCTTATTTACTCCCTTGCTGATTGATCATAGATATCTTGCAGCTGACCACAAAACTTTCATCTCCTTTGTCTAAACACTTCTTTCATTACGTTCCAGTAAATTCCAAGTCTCCCACCTATATAATATCATCAGTAGAGCTGTTGTCTTCCCTCGTTTCGTTTCGTTTCGTTTCTTTCTTTCTTTCTTTCTTTCTTTCTTTTCTTCTTTCTTTCTTTCTTTCTTTCTTTCTTTCTTTCTTTCTTTCTTTCTTTCTTTCTTTCTTTTAGTCTGACCTCTTTTACCTACTCACTGTAGGCATAGAGTTATTGTTACACATGATCACACTCAGTGACACACACCACAGTCGGTAGCACCCCTCTGGACGAGGGATCGGCCCCTCGCAGAGACGTCTACCTGACAACACGCAACACCCATAACAGAGAGCTGTCCCCTCGGAGGGATTCGAATCCGCACTCCCAGCAAGGGAGCGGCCGCAGACTGACGCCTGAGACCGCGCGGCCACGGGGTTCGACTTAGAACTAACCTGATATTTCAACTACAAGCAACTAAATCCGAAAAGCGGCGCAGAAGTATGTATCTTACGTATTAAGGCACTATTAAATTTCTGTTTTGAATGGTTAATAGTGTCCTTTCTGCTTTACAAATTGGTTGTGCCTCTTGGCCGTTATGAATCCCGGTAAATTTTGAAACCCTCTTAGGACACTGAAGATACTCTTGTAGTAAAGTGGCCTGAGTTTAATTGAACGTCCCTGGACATGCACCATGAAGTTTCAAGTGTTTGACATTTTCTGTTGCCAGGAAGCCACATGCGATTGGATTCTCCAGGCCTTTCCACGTGGTAATATTCAACACACGGTAGAGTACACGAGCAAAACGATATTCATTTTTTTTTCAATTTAAGTTTTTCCATTTTTAGTCCCCTGTCCTGTGGGCTATTTATTTTGAGCCCTTAGACACACATTTAGGCCTACTGTTTTGCAAGACCAGACTTCCCGATATAAGCATCCTCTTGCGGTTTAATCTTAGCAAAGAGTAAAGTTGCTCCTTCATCATTAAGACTTGTTGACGGAGTGGAAGTAAAGTCCACACACTCGTAAGTTCGACTTTTGGTATACGTTAGTGGCCGCTTTCACTCTCTGGAGGTATTGCCTACTAGCAGTTGAATGGGGAAAAGGAATGGATCTGCAGAAGGTGTTGACGATAAAAGAAAATTACAGCCCCTCACTATTTCCACGCGAATGTTGAGATTCGAGTATAAAACCATGA
>BLKM01000722.1:261222-266222 GCA_013340265.1 Coptotermes formosanus
AAAGTAGTGGCAACTTTCTAAAGAACATACTCTATACAGAGGGTGAAATGAGTAGGGTGAAAACACGAGATATCTTTCTCGCACAATTTTTCTCAACTTTTTCTCACGTCCTTACTGGGATTAGCGAAGTTGAATATAAATGTGGACCGAACTTTTAATTCTATTCTTTGAGGAGAATGAAATAGTAGTCTCTTGACTTTTCATCTAACATTAAAGATTCTATAATTTTGTTACTACTAGAAACATTAAGGAATAAGTTTTAATAATTATAAAAGTCATAAAAGTACTCAGAGTCCTGAAAAGTGAAGCCTTGAACAGAAGTATACTTCCTGATTTACTCATAGCCTTATCGTTCACATAAGATAAGCTTCTAAATCATTTTATGTAAATCAAAGTAGATGAGCTGTGTTTCAGGCGTAGATGGGAGGATAATATTAAAACGGATCTTCAAGAAGTGGGATGGGGGCATGAACTGGATTGAGCTGGCTCAGGATAGGGACACGTGGCGGGCTGTTGTGAATGCGGTAATGAACCTTCGGGTTCCATAAAATGCGGGGAATTTCTTGACTAGCTGAGAAACTGTTAGCTTCTCAAGAAGGCCTCTGCTCCATGGAGTTAGTTAGTTAGTTAGTTAGTTAGTTAGTTAGTTAGATGAGCTGGGTTTGGTATGTAGCATGTACGGAAGGGAACAGAAAGTTATGCAACCCCTCATCCTGAGAACCTGAACAGGAGAGATGTTGTGTAACACGCAGGTGTATATGAGAGGAAAGTACTAACATGAATTTTAAACACATGGGGTATAAGACAATTAGTGGAGATTCGAGAGGGAACTGTTATCGAATGGCGTTATCGAATGGCGCGAAAGGAGATCGATCATGGATCAGAGTGTTAAAGTACGACTGAACGAAGGGAAGACAAGAAATATGAAGATTGGAAGAGGAGTTAGACAAGGATGTAGTGTCACAGATTCTACTCAACTTACACAGCGAGCACCTTGGCAAGAAATCTCTTGAAGGGTTTGGAGACTTAGAAGCAGGAGGAAAAGTAATTCGCACTGTGAAATAAGCAGCTGACCTTGTGCTACTGTCTAAGGAATAAATGGTGCTTCAGGGTCACGACTGATTGACTAGATGAAATTAGAAGGCGCTCTGGAATGGAAATAAATGTGGAAGAAACTAATGTAATGAGAATCTCAAGGCAACCATCCCCAGTACAGATAATAATAGATCAAAAACAACTGGAGAACGTGGAATATTTGAACTATTTGTGTAGCAGTATAACAAATGGTGGAAGAGGGACACATGAAATTAAATGCGGGATTTCCATGGCAAAAGCAGTGTTCAAGAATAAGAAAAATACTTTTTTCACCAGAAAATTGGGCTTAAATCTGAAGAAGAAACTAATAAATTGCTACATTTTGAGTATACCTTTGTATATTGCTGAAACTTGGACATCGAAAAGTAGATCAGAAATACCTGTAAAGTTTCGGAATGTGGTGCTGGAGAAGATCAGTTGGACCGATCTTATGAAAAATGAAACAATTATTACATAGAGTCAAGAGGCTAAAGAACATCCTACATACAATAAAAGTGAGGACTTTCAACTGGATTGGGCACATTTTGCGTAGAAACTGCCTTCTAAAACAGGTTATAGAAGGAAAGATAGAAGGGTGCTAGAAGACGGGAAAGGGATCATAAGCAGGAACTGGATGGCCTTCAGGAAAGCTAGAAGATACTTTAAATTGAGAGAGGAAGCACTAGATCGCACTGTGTGGGGATTCGGCTTCGGAAGAGGCTATGGACCTGTCGTAAGAAGGACTATATGATGATGATGGTGTGACGATAGGGATTCGATTTAACTGGCTCATTTAACTGTTTGTTGACACCTACTTCTTAATGCTTGGTTTCGATAACAGTTGGAAGTCCCCTTGAGTAGCTGAGAGACTATTTTCTTATCAAGGACTGTCGGCCATGGAGTTAGAATTTTGCGTTAAATGTGATATCCTAATATTTTTGGGATGACTTGTTTCAAATTAAAATAGATAACGTTTAAAGTATGGTACAGACTGAATTATGCTGCCAGGAAACGCAGTTGTTTGTCACAGGGTGTGTGTGGTGTAGATACGGAGTAACAAACACTGACTGCTCGGGTTGGATTTATTGCAGTCTTAATTCATACGATACGAACAAATGAACTTACCTGAGTCAATCTGTTGGTGTAATAGCAGTTAAATCTTAATGTACAGCATGGACAATACTAAACTGTGTCAGTTGAGTGCGACATGACGGTTGCCGGCGAACAGACGCGAGCAACCAATAATGAGTTTTCTTTAACACTTGAAAAACTAAAATTAATCCCAATTATACATAGACTCAGTCCGTACCACGCAGTAAACATAGTCCTTCTCGGTTACAAAAACCAGACAGTTAATGTTGTATAAGTAAATAATCGCTGTTTATTCTGAGATCCACACAAAACACATAAATACACTGCGTGGGCAGAACGTAGAATTTGTGAATGTTAAACGTGGCGGTACATAAAGTAAACACTGGGCTTTAAAGGAAGACCCAGTCCGTACCGCGCAGTAAACACACTCCGTGTCGGTTATAAAAATCAGTCAGTTAATGCTGTATAGGGAAATAATCGCTGTTTGTTCTGAGATCCACACAAAACACATAAATACAGTGTGTGGGCAGAACGTAGAATTTTTTAATTTTAAGCCAGATAGAACACAAAATTTACCACTGTGCATTAAAGGTTGGTTACACTTCCTCAAAAACACACGTACTAACCACGTGAAAAGGGTAATATTTAAATCAATGTTGGCAACATTTGTCTTTTGTTCTGTCCTAATAAATTGCTTCTTTTTTTCAGGTAAGGAACACAGATTATCCTTTCCGGCTCTATACGTGAGTACCGCCATCTGTTTTAATGAAACAACTCATAACCCATTCAGATTTAGTCACAGATACTGTATGACCATTGACTGACAACGTTATTCCCAGAAAGAGAAAGATTACTTACTGCTTTCTAGGATGTGAAACCGTGGTTGATAGAATGGCTTCAGCACTTCGTAGAAGCATGCTGCCTCCTCCTTCGGAGGAACTCTGAGGATGGCGGCAGTAATTTTTTATCTAAGAGCTTGTAGGTTATCTGTCTACTGCATAAAACTGTGTCGCACCCTATTATATAGTAGTCTGCTTAACCACCGTCACAGGAACCGCAAAGTAAATACCTTCTTTTGAAGTGTTACGCGGGGCAAAGTGCTTGGACAAACTGTCTGTTCTCAGCAAGGATAGGGTTGAATGGCTGGAACCATTGAAAACGGTAGGGCTAATACATTTTGCGTTTCACTACCAGTACAAGTATTTCTGATTTGTATCACTAAATTTATATGAATTTTTAGAAAGAACGCGGAAAGCATTATGTGTGGGTAATCTATCCGTCTGTCTGTTACCTAAATTTATTACCCAAATTTTTGGGAAACTTTTATGGGAGGCTTACCTTAAAGGAGTCGAACAGTTCCGGTTTGCAGCCTTGGTGATCCATAATAAAGTCCGATTTACTTATCGGTAATAAGTTGAGTTTTCCATGCATCTTTTTTGTCTTAGACTACTGACTGAATTTTCAAAATAACTTTTTAAAGTCTAGCGGTAATTTGACGTACCACCAGGTTTAACATTCAACAATTCTACGTGGCGCCCACATTGCGTTTATGTGTTTTGTACGGATCTCAGAACAAGCATCAACTTTTGCCTTATAAAACATTAAGAGATTGGTTTTTATAACCGAAGTGGAGAGTGTTTACAGCGCGTTACGCACTGAGTCCTTGTATAAAACAGATACGCTTCGTCTTTAAGGGGTTAATAAACGGCAAAGAAAGCCTTCGGGAATATTTTGTGCATTTTCTTAGGTAGATTTTACCATTTCTATTCCTGTATGATCGTGTGATAACTCTGACAGTTAGTCGCTTGCTTCTTAACGCGAAGGGTCCAGTTCATTTCCAGGGTAGTCCATGTAGCATTTTGGGTGCATATACCAGCACGCATACTGGTATTAGTGCCAAATTAGGGTTTTCCGCTGTCTGTTATTCCCCCTTTTCTCGGTACTTATTCATTCATTGTTAAATAACACACGCATATATTGCGACCTGTTCTTTTAACGCCTTAAAACTTGAGGCAATATGCCAGTACACTGCTATCCAGTGTCCCCCGATTTCAGTAGGAGCATTGCTGTAATTAAGGTTGGCAGGCTTTGCCGGTTTGTCTTTCTGATCAAATGCACATGAAGGCTTGGTGGAACGATGCTGACAGGATAAATCCTGAATACTCCTATGAATACTCATTCCAGTGCCTGTGTTTTCCACCACAAATCTCACATGGACTGTCCACTGGCCAGGATCGAATACAAGTCTTCCATTTTTATAGTAGCCTGTCAAAATATTATCATACAGTTAACGGTTTGATGCTGTCTAGGGAAATAACCATCATCTTCTTAGAATCTTACGAAGCATATAAATATATTCTGTGGTCAAAATTCAGAATTTTCAAGCGTTACAAATAGTGGAGATATAGAATACCACCTTATGTTTTTTATTCAAAGCCTAGTGGTCCCTTTTTACCATCTGGTTTAACGTTTAGAGCTTTTACCTTCTTCCCACAGTGAATTTACTGAGTTTTTATGGATGTAAGAACCAAAAGCGATTATTTTCTTCAAAAGCAATAATTGATTGGTTTTTGTAAGCCCGATAGAATAGTTACTGCGCATTGCAAACTGAGTCTTTGAATATAGAGTGAAACCCGGTTAAGTCTTTTCTGCTTAAAACGTTTACCCATTAAAGGAGTCAAAATAATTTAACATGAAACTTTCCTCGTGTTATAAACGAATACATTGCCTTTTCCATATACCTCCCTACCAGGAAGCATGAAGTTTTGCATAGCAACGAATTTTTCGGCCTTTTAATGCCTTCAAAACTTTACACAGCTCCAGTTTGTCCAATT